>PVIR01030916.1:0-18595 GCA_004026965.1 Petromus typicus | reverse complement strand
AAGACTTTCAGTTCACAGGGAACAACGTAAGTTACTATATAGCCAAGCTTTCTATCCAGAAATGGAGAGCATCAAACCCAGGAAATCAGAAGATTTCATGGAAAAAAGCACAGCGAAGTATTGTAGACATCTCTGATTGGAACTGAACAAGCCATGAAAGTGCAAATAAATTCTTTGAATTGAGTCCCAATCCTCCCAGACAAACACCTTCATTGCACTCTTACTTCTTTATCAGCTCACAGAATTATCTGTTCTTTATCAACTTCCGGAAGAGCATAAACTTAGAACTGGCCCAACAATGAGTTTATATAAAAATATAGTTGTAAATAGGGTGTTACAGAATTGTATTTCCCCACTTAGAGATGTCCTGAAAGATGGCGATGGAGGACATTCAGCAAATGGAAGATAATTGGGACCTGGTATCTCCTTTGTGTGGGGAGAGAATTAGGTCAAAATAAGGGTGTACCTGTAATAATGAGAAAATTTCCTTCGATCTAAAATATTTTACTTGCTTTATGTCTTAAACAAAGTCACGTCATGGCAGTTAGTATTCAGATTCACCGTCCTCTGTGGGCAAATTTAACTGTCTGATAAAAAGAATGTGGGCCAGTAGTACAAAGCTTGGAAAGAGCAAGACACAGGATACAGCAGTCTGGGAAAGCGGCGTGAAAATGGATCTTTTGGGAATGGACACAAAGTGTGAGGATTTGCATGAATCCCCAGGGTGGATTCCCACCACAGAGAAGCCATCCGCATCAGTTCATCCAGCAGATGTCAGCTAGCCTCTCTTCAGTCACTCTGCTGTTTGCAAAATAGCCTGTGAAGCTCGGGCAGTAGTGATGGAAGTGTGTGTGTGTGTGTGTGTGTGCGCGCGCACGAGTGCACGGGTTTAAAATATAGACCACTTTAAATTAACTTTCCATAGCTGCTGCTGCTGCTGCTGAATGTCCAGTTCCAGTAAGGAGAACTACTCTGGCATCTTAGTATGGCGCCTTCCTACTAATCTTCTATGAAGGCAGACTGATGACATCAGATCCCGTGTGCTGTCTATACTTAACATTCCTGTTATTTAATCTGGATTTGGGCTGGCCGCCCTGCTTGTTGACCAGTACCTTCAGGTGAACTTACTCATCTGTAAACGTATCATCTCATACATGTGTCAGACCAAGTGATCCATTTTAAGTTCAAAGAGGAACAATATTTGGGTCATGGAAATGAACTGTATTCATTTTACCACATATTTCCTCATCTTGAAGTAGTTGGAGTGGTAGAATGGGCAGAGAAAGCTTGATTGAGTTACCAGCTTGAGGTCAACACTATTTAGTGTCATCCTCCAGGGTGCGTTGTCCAGTTGTCCATGATGAACCATGTCATGAGGTAAGTACACGAGGCTTTCTCCCCAAAAGGTGACAAGATGCAGCAGACAGCCATGGAATGGGAAGAGATCAGCCCTGCTCACCCTCATTCGCTATTCACTTGTGTGATTGATGTTGTGTTGACCGTCATCGTCACTGAAGGGTGAGGGGCCTGGCTCCCCTGGAAGCAAGGCTTTTCCGTGAGGACAGAATGAGAATTCCAGTGACTCTACATGTCATTGGGCCAGGGTGCAAAAATAATTTAAATGACTAAAAAAGGTATGAGTGATTTCCATAGAAAGTGGGGGTTGCTACTACCCAGTGCACTTAAGTAACAATATATTTGGGTACAGGAGATACACTGAGTTATCACCATTCTTCTCATGATCTAAGTTGACACTGAAGAGGCCACCACTGTGATCATTCCCAGACAAGAGAAAGACAACTGAGAGGTTGGATGTCTAGTGATCTGCTTTACTATTTCAGGGAATGTAGATAAGCTGGAACAATAACAAAAGTGAGAGAAACCTTACACAGTGAAGGAGGGAGCTAATGAATATCAACTTTTGCCTGTCGCTACAGTCAAGAGCAAGAGCTGAAGTTTGTCATCCAATCTCCTTGTAATATGTGGCAGGTTGTCTCAGGAGTCTGGCCATGGAAGCTTCCCCTGACTTGGTGTCCTTATGTTTGGAAGACCAAAAGTGCAGGGGTTAAAGATAACTTGTGGGAACATCCTGTTAAGGGGCCCCGTGAGTTGGATGAGGAGACAGTCTGCAATAACTTTCCTGTTCTATATGTGTTGTTCTGTGAGGAAAGATACAATTGTTTAGTTAGCTTAGCCTGCTCTACATGCTGTGCCCAGGTTCCGCAGTTTATCAGAAGGGAGGACAAGAAGGATAAAAAGGTTAGAAGGACAGGAAGGTTAGAAAGAATGACCAAATAGTGTTGGGATAGCGCATTCCTTTGTGCTTGCACACTTGATAACCATGCTTGCAAAAATTAAATTTGCCTTTAGTCTGCAAAGACTTCTGGTCTCCGGTGCCCTTCTTTTGCTTCCTACAGTTCTAGATTCAAAGTATTCTGGACCCGGTCATCAGAGACCACAGTAATGTATCTTTAATGATATGCTGTATGGCCACCACCTTGACAGAGACAAGGACAGACTGGATTTGGTCAAGAGCTTGTGTAGCACTTCAGAGGAATACCCAAAGCAGACAGTATCAGACAACCCTTACGCACAATTTTATATGTTCTAAGTTCTATGCCTTACACTAACCACCACAACGGCATCTGTCTACTTAGGTTTTGACAAGCTTTATCAAGTCATAAGTTGACAGCACCTCCTCTAGGGGTGACATCTGTATTTGGCTTGCTGGTCCATGGCTTCCCTGCTGCCGGGGTATGGAACGCCAGTGGATACGAACTGCTTCAACATTGGCAGGAGACAGTCGGGATGCCCAGGAGACTTCAGGTTGGTGGAGCCACAGTTGACCTGTGGAAGGCAGAAGCTAAGGATACATTTACCCTTTTTTTGTCTTTTGAGCAGGTAATTCTGACATGTATTTTTTGAGCTTCTTAGGGCATAAAATCACTCTAGTGGCCAACGCTTCTGTCAGGTACATTTTGTCCTTCCGTATCCAGTCTCCCTGTTCTTCACATCCTCCGGTGGAACTTCGGCCTTTCTCTCTACTAGCCTCTAAGTTCCTTGAAAGTGAGACCACTTTAAGTTAATAGATATTTATTAAACAGATTGAAATGAAACATTAAACATATATAATTATTTTCCTAGTGTGATGTTGGTATGCTCTATTCCTGGGACAAAGCAGGGCATAAGTTCCCAGAGAAATTAAATTTATTTAAAAGGTGAGTGTTATGTGTTAAAATAAGGTGAGGTGTCTTTACTGTCATGAACTGTCTTTATAACATTTCACCTAAAAAAAGTAACAGTTGAACAGGCAAATTCAAGTTAGAATAGCAGAGGGCTTGTTACTATGATAGGGCATCACTTGGAAAATAATTAAAACTAATTTTAAAAATTAAAGTCAAGCGGAAGCTGCCAACCATTAGAGGAAGGCGAGTTTGTCATGTATGAGGGAAGGATCCAGTACTCAATACAGATGCAGCAACTGCATAGATAACTGCTGTTTACTAGAATGAGTATGTGGTGTGTGCTTGTCCAAGTGTTTTATATGTGTCCTTTCAGTTAAACCTTACAATTGGACTTGAGCGAGATTTGGGATATTCATATGCATGCAGACTGAGTGCTTATTTGAAATAACTTGCCCAAGTTCAGATAAAGGAAATAGACAGAAACACAAACTCAAGTCCCTTACTTTAAGACACAGGCTCTCTATCAGTATAATATACCCCAAAGATAGATGTTAATGGTCTATTCATTCCTCACATGGGTTTAAATTTATATCTAAAACACTTGAATTAAATTAATTAAATTAAATTTGTGACTATAGGACGGATCAGGCAAAATAACTCTTCATGTAAAGTAAAGGGTAATGAATGAACTTGACAGAATAAATGAGAAGGGATTGGTGCCTGCTTTATGTTTTGCTAGGACATTGAACCCCAAAGAAACCAAAGCAGAAAAGGCTGGCACCAGCATCTGGCTGACTTCTGAGCTTATACTTTAGCTGATTTTCCCACACGAGTAGAATTTCATGCAACTGATAGAGCCTGGCAGTTTGGAAATACGTTTTTTAATTCCAGCGCAGTCCTTTAAACAAATTATTTAGTCTTCTGTACTTCAGTGTTCTTATTTGTCACATGGATACCTGCCCTTTATTTAACCACAGGATTCTTCCAAGGTTGAAATGAATGTGGTCTATGAAAGCTAAGTACCATGTAAGTGTTTAGCACTATTAATCATTATTTTCCATCGTTGAGTTTATTATGAACCTGCTACATGATCCAGCACTATTCATAGTGTAAGATCATCTCTCCTTTAATCATCATAATCCTTAACCCAAAAAGGTTATTATTACCATTGGGGTTAATGCAGTATTTTTAGAGATGACACAGAGAAAGAACACTTAAACCTCTGAGGATGTGTAAATGTTTTCTTTTCCTTTCTCCTAATATTTAAGTAACCATCAAGTGTTCTGGACAAATGCTCCTTCTGGGCCAGGTTCAAAGCTTTCCTGGTTTAGTTTCCCTGCTCTTGGAAATTTCGTGATGGTCTGTGTCACCAGAGCCCTCCGCACTCACGTCCACCGTGGAGAAACGGTCTTGAGTGCAGCTGTTGGTAGTGTTCTTATTTGTCTTTAAACTCAATTTAGTTGCCACAAGAAGGGTCAGGCCTCTCACAAACTGAAGCTGGGGAAATTTCCACACACATGCTGAAGGAGATCTGGTGGCACTCTATGTCCTTCACTCCAGGAAAGACTGGGGGAAGGACAAAAAATTATTAGAGAGAGAAGCAGTGGGGTGGGGGGAGATGGAGGGAAAGAGAAAAGGAGAAGGGGATCGGGGGGCTTGTCAGAAGTAGAACTAAAGCTAACACCCCAAACCATCAACCCTAAAACGACAGGCTGGGTTTTCTCTATTTCTTTATTTCCGAGATCTAGCTCAGCTGATTGTTTAACAAATGTTTAACAAACATTTAGCAAATGTTCGAGGAAGGAATAAACATATTCAGCCTAAGAAAAGTCATTCCTGTTGTTCAATAAAGGAAATTAACTGAGGTTGAAGTTAGAAAATGAGGATTCTGTATTCTTCTTCTTATAATCTGTGTATTGATTGAGCTTCCTAAGCTTAAAAATTCTCTTCTGTATAACAGAGATTAAACTATCCCACATAGGAATGACTAGAGACCTATCTAAAAGTGCACACCCCACCTAAACAGTCTTGCTTAAAATCTTAAAGTCTCCAGGCACAATTTCAGGTTTGCTCGTGAAGCATAACAGTCTTCTCTTAGAAAGAGCGTGATGGACAAATAAACTCTTATGCTGCAAAGTGACATGACTGAAGGATTTAGAAGCCATGAGATTTAGCTGAAGGAAAAGTCATGCATATGTAGCATGAACAGTTTTTATAATATTAAATCGGTAGTGGGCCTGCAGAGGTTAGGAATTCATCCACTGCAAATAACAGAAAACATTACTGCAGTGGTTGAAGCAAATGAGGCAGGGACATTAAGTTCAGAACCCCAAAGAGAGAAGCAGACTGGTGCATTCTAGGAAGAAAGCGATCAGTGAGAGAGAAACACAAGGCTGAAGGAGAGGATGAGGGTCAGGCCAAATCACATATAGTGCTGGGTACCCATAGCAAGCAGTCTGGCTTTTATGTTGGATGCTGGGAGATAAAGTTGAAGATTCTTCAAGGAAGTCAGTTGGTAAAACTATGACCTGTGCATTATTCAGTTTTCATGCTGGTGGGGACAGATGTTTGGCATATAAAATGTCCAGGAGGGAGGTTTATTTGGCTCATGGTTTCAGTGGGTTCAGTCCATGGCTAGTTGGTGCCAAGGGGGAGACATCATTGCAGGGGTATCACGGAGGAGAGCTGCTCCACTCATGGTGTTCAGAAAGTCAGAGGAGGAGAGGCTGGAGCCAGGAGCAAACCCTGGGTTCTGCCATGATGACCCTCCCTCTTCTGCTATGTCTCACCTTCTAGTACCCCACTCATCTCTGGGTAGGGCCCTTGTTGACATCAGTGCCCTCACCGTCCCAGTAGTAGAGGAAAGCAAGTAAACTAGAAAATGCTTAATAGAGAAATAAAAGACAAAAGGAGGGAATATTACAAAAACCTATGGATCTAGTGCCTGCTGTCAGCTGGGTTCCTATGTGTAAAGATCCACGTAACCACCAGCTCCTGTGCATCACAACACTCCAGCTGCTGTAAAGTGTAAAGGGCATTGTCTATACAGGTCACTTTAGCTACTGTGAATTTAAAATGAGAAAAAAATGTGAATAGTTTCCCATCTCCCCTTAGACTGCTTCCTGACCCTTCAAAGTTGATAACTGTCAGTCTATGTTTACTCCTCATCTCTGTAAATGACAGTCTGGCCCAGACAACGGACACTCGAGCACTCAACTCACACAGGTCTCACCTTGCTTGTGACGAAGGCTGTTAACAAGAATGGAACCATCTGTTAACTCAGACCCAACCATCAAAAAATGAGGTAGGAGTAAAAGACTGTATAAGAAAGAACAGAATCAGGGTAATGCCGGGAACTTGGTGTGGTCTGGCTCCATTGCAACTGGAAGTAAAATTATTATTTTACCGGAATCTCATCTCTCTGTGTCTTTGCTCCAGTCTCATGGTAACCCTTCAACACTAGCACCTTTCTAGGACTTATTCAGCAGCCCAGGAAAACTGACCATCACGAGTAAAACCAGCACGATGTGAGGAATTGGAAGGATTCAAGGGTCTGTCTGTGGACTGGGTGAAAGGTGAGAATGTTTACTACATAGCAGAAGCATAGCGAAAAGGATTTTGTGCAGGCAAAGGAGAGAAGAATGAGTTTATTTTAGATATGGTGTTTTATTAATGCCCATTACAAATATGTTGCTATACATAAGGTAATTATTCAAAATTGGAGTCTGGCTCCCAGGAGAATAATCCAGGCTGAAAAATCCCTCTGTTCTCTACAGAAAGTAGAAGTTTCAGCACAGTGTTTGCCACGGAGGATGTAAACTCCTCCTAGAATCCGAGGGAACATCACAGAGAACAAGTCAACAAAAAGAAGAGTTCAAAAACATGGTGCAGATTTCAATTTCTTGTTTTCTTTTCTCATTTTTCTGTTCTTCAGTGGCTCCTTGCAGGACATCGTGCGGGCAGACATTGTGCAGCGTTGGTGCAGGCGCAGAACACATCTTGATGGTGCTTCGTCACCTACCACTCCTTGTACTCATGCCCTCCTCCCTCTCTTGCTCCTCTTCCGACAGCAAAATACTGCTCTCCCTATTTCATATTAGGTAGTTTTATTTTTCTTTATATTTTTAATTTCACATTTCGTATTGGACAAACTATACAATATTTACATTCGTGCCTGATTTATTTCATTCACGGTACATCCATTTTCCTACAAATGACTCAAATATGCATTTCTTTATGGCAAAGTATGACTCTATTGTGTGCAAATATTACATTCTATTTTTCCATTCACTTCTTGATGGATATATAGGCTGCTTCTGAGATTTAACTATTAACACCTGTGCTGTTATAAACATATATATGTGTTGCATCACCATAATGTGATGTTTTTAACGCTTTCAGGAAGATAACTAGAAGGGGTATGTGCACTGAATGGGATTTCTGAGTTTAGTTTTCTTGAGGAATCTATAACATTTGTACGAGTTTACAGTTCCACCAGTAGTGCAGAAGGGGTCTCTCCAGCTTCATCAGCATTTCTTATTGTTTGATTTCTTGATCATAGCCATTCTTCCCAGAGTCAGATGGAACCTATGTGTTGTTCGGCATTTCACTTCTCTCATGGCCATAGATACTAACGACTGTTTCATGCAGTTGTTGGTCATTTGTATTTCTCCTTCTGATCATTGTCTATTGATTTCACTTGCCCATTTTCTGATTGGGTCTTTTATTTGGGAGACCCAGTGTTTTGGAGTTCTTCATATGTTCCTTTGTCTCAGAAGCAGGTTGCAAAATTTTCCTCATGCTGCGGGTTGTCTGCTCATCTCTTTGCTTTAAGCGGAAATCTTGTGCAGAAGTCTTCTAATTTGATGTGATCCCAGATTTGATTACTAGTATCTCTTGTGAACCTGAGATGTCTGTTCAAAAGTCCTTGCCTATGTCAGTGTCTTCAGGAATTTTACCTGCTTTGTCTTCTGGTATATTGTTTCTTTTAAATATTTAAACCTTTGATTCACTTTGATTTTAGTTTAGTGCACGCTGACAGCTATGAGTCTGGTTTCACCTTTCTGCACGTGGACAGCCAGCTTTCACAGCATCAGCTGCTGACAAGGCCACTCAATTCCAGTGCGTGTTTTGACATCTTTGTCAAGTATTGGATACTTGATATGTGTGGGGTCTTCACACACTCTCTTCTCTCTTTCCCTAGTCCTGATGTCTGTGTTTGTGCCCGTTCCACTCTGAATGTATCACTGCAGCTTTTCAGTACAACTTGAAATCTGAAATTTGAACCATTCACACTGAGAATGTGAAATAATAATCAGTACATTATTATTATTTATCTAGCATATTTTTTAATTGAATTCTTTATTGGCACATTTTATACACACATTATAATCACACTCAACACTGAGAATTTGTACCAGATTATGACAACTTAATTCTCATTTAAACTTGTGGATAAGTTTTTTGGGGGCTGTACTGGGGATTGAACTCAGGCCCTGGTGCTTTCACTGCAGGCGTGGTACCTACCACTGGAGCTAAATCCCCAGCCCTTCGGCACATTATTATTGGAAAGTACTGAGTTCTTCCAGTTACTACATGATTTTCTCCTTTTATTTTCCTGTTGCTGATCCCTTTTTTTCTTCTTTGCTTAACTGTGCACCTTGCCTTATGTATTCATTCCATTATTGGGTTCATTATCTCTGTTGAGGATATTCTTTAAAAGTTTTTGGAGTACTGGTTTGATTTTCTCCAGTTTCTTCAGGTATTCTTCGTCACAGAAAGACCTTATTTCTCCATCAACTTTGCAGAATAAGTCAGTTTGGGTTGGAAGATGTTTCTTTTTAGAACTTGAAACGTTTTGTGCTTTCCTGACCTTTTATGTGGGTACTGAGCAGTCTGCTGTAATTCTAGTGGATTGACCGTTATAAGGGATTTACTGATCTCACTAACAGCTTTTAATACTCTGTCCTTGTGTTGAAATTCTGGATTTCTGACTATGATGCAGTATAGAGATGCCATTTTCTGATCATGGGCTTTTGAGATTTTTTCTGCCTCTTCTATCTGTACTCTCATAATTGGGAAAGTTTCTGCTATTATTTATGCTCTTCTGATTTTTCATGAATTCAGTTTAATCTTTGACTGTCTTCTTGGCGTCATCTGACAGCCATTTTTTCACATGCTCTTGTCCTTTTTAAGGACCTTAGTGTCCAATGGCAGCCCTACCTGCTACTTCTGGTTGTCCGTCTTCACACTGGTTGCTTCTGTTGCCCGTGCTTTATTTTTTTATTTTAACATATTAAAAGATTATCAGCGCATTTTAGGTATGCATCCTGTTCGTGTTCGTTGCTGGGATTTGTACCTGTCCACGGTGTATCTTGGTTCTTCTTTTCCCCTTCCCATTCCTTCCCTCCCACTTCGCCCTCCTCTCAATGTATAAAACACTTTGTTTCTGTTTTCCTTTTCCTTCTTTCCTTTCCTCTACACCCCTTCCGTGCCTCCCCTTTGGACCTTCTCTTTTTATTTCTTACTATTTATTATACATTTTGGTCCTCACTTAAACTTCCAGTTCTCACATCAGAGAATCTATTTGGGATTTAAACACCTGTGTTCTATTTATTTCACTGAAGAATATGGCCTCCGTTTAGCTATAAGTGACTCTAGTTTGTTATTTTTTATGTCTGAGTAATACTCCAGTTTATTAAAAACCTCACAACTATTCTTTATCAAGTCTCTAGCTGATGGACATTTGGACTGTTTCCAAGCTTTAGAGATTACAAATGTGCTGCTTATAGACATGTGTGTGCACATATTGCTGTGGTATGATGCTTTCGATTCTTTTTGGGAAGATACTCAGAAGGGGCATAGCTGGGTCAAATAATACCTCTAATAGTAGTTCTGTGAAAAATCTCCATGTGGATTGTCATTGATTGCCCCAGTCTACATTTCCACCCCCAGTAGAGAAGGGTTCCTTTCTCCCCACAGCCCCTCCTGTATTTCTGATTGGTAGATTTCTTGACAAGAGTAATTCTTTCTGCAGTGAGGTGGAATTTCAGTGCTGTTTTCATTTGTCTCTGTCAAAAGACTAGCGACATTGAACATTTTTTCATGTGCTGTTTTTCATTTGCTGTTTCTATTTCTTCATCTGAGAAACATCTGTTCATTTAAGATGCCCATTTTGGGCTTGGGTCTTCAGATTTGGGGGTCTGATTTTTAAGTTTTTAATATATTCTAGATAGCAGCCTTTTGTCTGAGGAACAGTTGATAAAACTTTTTCTTTAACAACATTTTGGGTTGACTCTTCACTCTTGCTGGTTTCGCTTGCTATGCAAAAGCTTTACAATGTGGTGAGGTCCCAGTTGTTGATTCTTTGTGTTAGTCCCCATGTGACTGAAGTTTTGTTCATAAAAAATTTTTCCTGTACCAATAAATTCAAGAGTTCTACTTACACTCTCTTTCAGCAGGTTTAGAATTTTTTCTTTAATATTAGATCTTTGACCTATTTTTATTTTAGTTTAATTTAGTGAGAAGTATGGGTCTAGTTTTAATCTTTGGCAAGTTGAAACCAAGTTTTTCTAGTACCATTTATTAAAGAGGCTATCTTTCCTTGTATGAGGGTATTTGACTCTTTTGCCAACAATAAGGTGGTTTAGTCTGTCTGGAGTTGTTTTGTTATCTTCTGATTTGTTCCACTGATCTTCATGTTTGTTTCTTTGCTAGCACCAGGCTGTGTCTATCACAGTGGCTTTGTCGTATAGTTACAAGTGGGGGCTGTGATACCCCTTGCCATGTCTTTGTTGCCTAGCGTTGCTTTCATTATTCTAGTTCTCTTCTGGTTCCAGATGAATGTTTGGATTATTTTTTTCTAGTTCTGTGAACTATGCTATTGGAATTTCAATCAGGATTACACTGAATCTATATAGTAGTTTTGGGAATATGACCATTTTGACAGTATTGGTTTTCCCTACTGAGGAACAAGGGACATCTTTCTATTTTCTGGAATCATTTTCAATCTCCTTTTTTAGAGTTCCGTACTTTTCAGAGTAGATGTCTTTCACCACTTTTGTTAGATTGATAGATCACAGATATTTCCTTTGTGGGTGCTACACACTATTGTTATTACAATGTAGAAACTGTCTAATTTCTTCTTTAAGAAATTTCTTTCTCAGCAACATTAGTTGTTTGGGAGGACTATCACATTTCCATGTATTCATAGAGTCCTTGTGGTATCTTTTGCTATTGGTATGCAATTTCATTGCACTATGGTCTGACAATATACAAGGTATAATTTCAGTTCTTTTCATTTACTTCAGCATGTTCTGCGAGCTACCATCTGGTCTATTTTGAAGAATGACCCATATGTGTACTCTGATTTTATGGGAGGAACATTCAATAAACATCAACTACGTCCATTCATTCAAAAGTTTGGTTCAGTGCTATTATTTTGTTGCTGATTTTTCGCGTAGTTGATCATTTTGTGTCAGTGGAGTACTGAGGTCCTCCACTACTATTGTATAGTTACAAGTGGGCTTACTTCACTTGTAGGGCTTACTTGACTTTTCATGTCTGTCAATATTTGTTTTATATAGTTTGGTACATTAAAATTTGGTGCATATCTATTTTTGATTGTCATCTCTTCCCCTTGGATTGCTCCCTTTATAAGAATATGGTGACCTTCTCTGTTTCTCTTAATTAGTTTTGGTTTCAAATCCACTTTGTCTGCAAATAAGATAGCTATGCCTGCTTTCTTTCAGGTTCTTGTCCCATGGAATATTGTTTTCTATCTTTTAACTTTCAGTCTATGAATTTCTTTTTATATTAAATGTGTTTCTCATATGCAGCATATTGTTAGATCTTGCTTCTCGATCCATTGTGACAGTCTCTTTCTTTGGATTGGTGAATTGAGATAATTTACATTGAGGGTTATAATGAATATGTACTGATTGGCCAATGGTCATTTTTCTGTTGATGACTCTGTTATTTTGTGTTTTTCACCTTTTCTATTTAATTTCTTGCCTTGCCTAATAGTTTCATTTTATTGAAATGAAATTGGGGTTTATTGAGGTTTATTTATTGATGGTGTTGTAATCCTCCTTGCCTTTTTCTAGGATATTGTTTAGAATTTATTGGAGTGTTAGTTTGGTATTCATTAAGTTCTTTGGGTGCTCTTTGTTGTGAAAATATCTCACTTCTCCATCAACTTTGAAAGATAATTTTGCAGAATACATTAATCTGGGTTGGTGGTTGTTATCTTCTAGAGCCTGAATATTTCAGGCAGGCTCTTCTTGACTTGAGGGTCTGTAGTGAGAAGTCCCCTGTGATTCTGATGGGCTCTCCTTTGTTTCTGATTTTTTTTCTCTAATTGCTTTTAATATTTTCTTCTTCTGATGGATTTCTGGAATCTTGACATTATATTCCTAGGGGTAGATATATTTTTTAATCACAGCTAGTTGAAGTAATATGTGTCACATTTCTCTATGCCAAATTCTTTTCTCCTCCTTGAGAAGTTTTCTGCCATTACCTCTAGGAATAGTTTTTAAAATATCATTTGCACTATATGCTACCTTTTCATTGACACTGATCAATCTTATGCTATTCTTCTTTACATCATCTTGCAGCTGCTGGATTGATTTCTGATGGTCCCTTGCTTATCTTACATTTCATCACATTGACTCATTGAGCTATGTATACTTTCAATTAAGTTTTCAATCTTCTGGATCTCTGAATTAACTTCATGACTTCCATTTCTCTCCTATGTTGGGCATTTATATTTTCTACCATGTTTCTGAGCTCCATTTTTCTATTATAGAGTCTCTAAGTGTGTCTTTTATTTTTATCTCCATCTATGTAGTTACCTAAGAAGTCATTTCTCTTTGGAATGTTTCTAGAGCTTTGTTCATTTGTTTTCAGTTCAGGAGGAGCAGGTCCCTGGCTTTTGGGTTGCTACAGCTCGTTGCTCTGGGATTTGCCCTTGGTGAGCTGAAAGTCTGGGTTTGTATCTTATGTGTTTTCTTATTTTTATATTTGTTGTTGATATTTTTTGTTTAGTTCCTAGGAAGATCTTTGAGTTTTGAGTTTATAAGTAACCTTAGGTAATCTCAATTTTGGTGTGCTTGGAGAGATTGCTAACTAGAGCAATCATGTCATCCCAGCCAAAGTAATACAATCAGCATCAACAATAGCATGAAACACAGCTTATAAAATGACAAATTATGTTACTTACTAATCAGCTTTGGTCCCACGAACTGGACTTGTGGTTATATATCAAAACATAGAACTAATCAAAATAGGTTTAGTGTAAATAAACCCTTTAAAATAATGAACTTCCCTTCTGGGCAGAAGACTTGGAAGGAGTTAGGGCAGGGATAGAGAAACGGAATGGGAGAGAATGAGTTAGACATAAGGCTAGAGGGTATACGTGGGTCATGTAAATTTTGAGAAACTAATGAGGACAGAAGGAAGAGAGAAAAACAAGGAACAAAGCCAAAAATCGAACTAGCAGCGACAAGGGAACTAGAGACTGTGTTCACCTTCTTATACAAATGGAAGATGGTCAGGAAAATGCAAAGCAGGACAAAAGCAGGAACAAGAAAGAAGAAAAATGAAGAGAAGATGAAAAAAAGAAAAGGAGTAAAGGGTACACCTTCAAGGCTCGTCTCTGCCGTCATTTGGGGACAACGTGGCAGTGTACAGATGTACTGATGGGTCTTGTGAGCTGAGCACACACTGCTGATACCCAGGCTGGTTTCTGGCTGAAAGGCTGGGGCTGAGCTCTGAACTAAGGGTTTGAACTCTGCACAGTCCTATCCCATGTTCCAGCTGTCCTTCCTTGAGAGGTAGTCTGGGTTGCAGCAGGAGACGCTGACCCCAACAACAGAACAGCCATTGCTGTCACTGCCTCTTTCTTGGAAGGGTCTCTTTGCTCTCACAGTGCGTTTTAAGCCTAGGAGAGGCCCTGTCTCTGCCACTCATCCCTGAGCCAACTTCCTGGGCTCAGAGCGGTGGACTTTCTGCTCTCTGTCACGAGTTCTGGACCCCAAGGGTGGCAGGCTTCTGGAGTGGCGCTCAGGCCCAGCACTGGAGGTGAGGGCTGCTCATGCTTTCAATAGAATTTTTAATGTTTGTGTTATGTCGATGCTCAAATTTTTTTGGATTTTGGAGCAATTTGAAGTTTTCAATTTTCAGGTTACATATGAGAACTATGAGAATTATAGGAACTAATTTAAATATCTCAACCTTATACCACGGTACTGGCCCTATTTTATGAAAGGGAATTGAGGCCGGAAAGTTTAGGGACTAATTTAATATGACTAACTTCGGAAAAGGTGACTGTAGAGTTAGATGAGCGCTCCTGACAGTACTCCAAAGTACTACTGAAAATACCTACCAGGATATACCAGATGTAAGCTACTTTCCTGACCGTGTTTCGTAGAAGCCTTCCAAACAGCCAGTGCTTCCACTAGCTGGAGCAGTGCACCGGTCCTCCACACCCTGCAGTCTCATCCTTTGATCTCTTTATTCACTGTGGGCTTCCAAACCCAGACGAATATACATGTGTTCATAAAGGCCTGATTGAGTATTATGTTCTTTATTTAAAAAACTTTTATTAGTTTTTAAATTATTTATTAGTGTTTTATTATAATTTTAATTTGTTAAGGGGAAGACTTTTTTTCAAACTGTATCTTATCCATCATGCTAAACACATAGAAGCCCAGGCTACGGCCGTGGCCAGCAGCTCAGCCCACGCCTTTCCACTCGTGGATCTCCCTTCCCGGCGCTCGGGAAGATTCTGTGTATCTGAGGGTGCGGCGCAGGACCAGGAGGGAATCTATAAAAGTGCCTGACAAGCTCAGAGCTTAGATTAGCTTACTGAGCTATTTGTTTGCACATATTCACACTCACACTCAGAAGATGCACACGTCAAAATTAAGACCTGGCTATTCAGACAAAGTTAGCACTGCAGAAGCCAAGTAGAAAATATTATTTCTGATGTGTTGAGAATGTTGACGGAGAATGTATTTCAATAGTTCACGAGGGTTTATGGTACATAGCATGGTCTGGTTTGCACCAATTACACTGGTTTCCTTTGACCAAAAGCAGGATTTTATTCATATTCTGGTTGGAACTTTTGACTCTCATGATCAGATGCCCACACAACCCTTTAGCTTAAAAAAAAAAAAAAACCACTTGGATACACAAGACTGAAGAAGGCAGCCTGTCGCAGTCTTCTGTGTGGACTGTGGTTATTGTAACAGGATCCTGGACAAAGGGTCACAAAACCACATGATGTGGGCCAGGAACACTTCAAAGCAGCCGCCGACTGAGAAGGCTTCCACAGGCAGGGAGCCTATGGGTGGTTATTGTCCCGAAAGGACTCGAGTGGAGACTGGAACCCAGGGAGACGTGCGGGGTACCCAACGGACGTGTGATTGTTGGCTGACTGCTAGCCGAGCATCAGACACTCCAGACACAGTCTTCTCTTACTCATCATGCAGTTCTGCTCCTTCTGTCCGCTGTGTACAAGGGAACATCTACAGTTAAGGGAAGCCAATTCGTTTTCCCCCGATTATACAACCTGGGCTTGTTTTGTCATATCACCCTCAGCTCTTGCTCGTCCACAATCATGCCAGGTATTTTGGCCCCTCAAGGCTGTTGTTGTTTCCTGTTCTGTCTGCCTGCAGTTCCTTCCCAGCACTCATTTCTTTCCCTTATTTCACGCTGGTCTCTACTTTGCAGCTCTTAGTGGTGGCTTCTCAGACCACTTCTCATGTTTCACTGACCCTGCCTTAACTGTTCATGAAATGTATTGCTGTCTTACTTTACATGGTACAGATTTTTGTTCTGTGGTTGTTTGTCTTTCACAATAGCATTTCAGCTCCATTGGAATAAGGGTCTTGTTTGTAAAGTATATGGAATTAACCTGGTACAGTATGTGTCTGGCACATAATACATGATTAATGCACATCTGCTAACTAAAGAATGAATATACACTGAGAAGTGAAGTAGTAGGCAGCAGAAGTGGATATATGATTCAGTGTTAGCCATTTAATACTGTTGCATTCAATCCTTTGCTTATGCTTCACCTTTCTGGACTAGAATCCTCACTTGTAAGCTCTTTGTTTGCGTTGGATGGCATATAGCTGTTGGACAGTAATTGCATCAGAATATTTTTGAGGAAACTTCTTTTTTCAACCTGTAGTAGTCCTTTCCTAACACTGTAACAAAACACCTGAGTTTGGTAATATATAAAGAAAAGCAATTTACTTAGCTCAGTGTTTTAGAGGCATGATGTTGGCAGTAGTTGGCTCTGCAGAGAACCTCATGGTGGATGACTTCACTCTCTCCTGGCTGTGTGCAGGAGAGATTGTACGGTGGGATAGGAATCCAGAGCTCTGACGAGGCCGGTCTTGCTCTTCTACATCCACCCTCCGAGAGCCAACCAGAGTCTTTGAGAATGACCTTCAAACCCTTTGAAGGCAGCGCACCCAGTAACCCTGTGACTTTTCTCATGACTTCAGTTCATAAGACTCTCACCTCCTCTCGATAACAGCGCACAGGGAATTAAGCCTCCAGCACAGGAATCCTCAGGAAGGTGCTTGCACTGCCCACACTCCACAGTGTGCAGTCTTAGAAAATGGGTTGAAGTGGCTTCTTCCTGTCTCTGGCTCCGTGGACAGGTCTTGATGGACTTAAGCCGATTAGTGAAGGTCATGATTTGGGCCAATGGAATTGGCTCTGTGGTGATCACACTGCTGGCACGGTCCAGTGAGATCAAAGAGGCATTATTTATGTCTTTTGGGAAGACAGCATCCATGTTCCTTCCTCTGAAATGTTACTAGTAAAGATGATATTTTCTTCTTTCAGGGCATGAATGAATGATTGGGAAGAATGGGAAAATCCCGAAGTGTGACTAGAATTTACTCAGCAACACTGAGTGTGCACAGTGTGCTGGGTGGTGCGTGCTAATTAGACGTGGAGAGGATAGTGGCTAACAATAGAGACAAGGCATCTGTTTCTGTGGACACGATGTTTTATGAAGAAGACCAGTACAATGAAATACAAAAGAAGTTATCAGATACATATGATAATTTCAGCTTGTGACTCAGGGTATGAAGAAATGTAAATTAAGTTACATAGCAGAAAACAGAGTTTCACCTTGTGTTAAAATGTACAGCTCCTTGGAAAAGGTTTCTAGTTGTTCACATACATGCCTCCCTCTCTCAAGTAAATAGATACCACATTTCTGTAACAAATCAATTATATTATTAAGGTGATTTGGGGACATTTCAACAAATTTAATATAAAGTTGTAATATAAACATTACAATATATCATGATGAATAATATTATGCTACAACTATCTGAATCTTAAATTTCTTATCAAGTGTGTCTGAAGCTATCTTTTCTCATCGATCTCTATGAAGCACACACAGTATCCTTAAACCAATCCTGTTGTCCAGGGCTGTGAGCTCCATTAACTGGTTCAGTCTACTCAGAACCAGGGAGGGCCACTCGCGCCACACTCTCAGCCTTGCTGACTGCAGCTGGGAGGCTAAATGGTGTTGTAAAGGAAGGATCATGAGCGTAGCTAGGGAAATGGAGAGATAGGAATAAAGAGAGAATGAGCCGGACACTCTCGGTCCCCACTCCGTGTGGGGTGCACATGGAACATATGGAAAAAGGGAACTCTGAGAAAGCAGCGGTGTCCTAAGGTGCCATAACTCAGAGGAAACTCAGTGTAGAGGATGGACCAGGAGCCGGTACTGCAGCAGTAAAAACAGCATCAGACTGAACCCTGAGATGTGGGCCAGAAGACGGTCTTCAGTCAGTGGAAGGGGGCGCATTCAAACTAAGCTCCGCCACAGACCTGGAAACACGGAAGTCCCATCTATTAACAGAGCAAAGGTTTGAAAATCACCACCTGTGTCACTGGAGAAAGGAACAGCAACAGCATTACTTGTCATCCATTTGGGAATGTGCACAGGGAAAATGTCACCGGAAGTTATCAAAAATGCTACTGGGGACTGTATCACAGAAATATTTGTTCATTGGACTATCAGTCGTGTTTTGCGCTGGAACACAAACTCGACTGGGATACAGCACTTGCTTTGATGACATATTGCTTTAACGCCACACCCGGCCGAAAATTAGCATTAAGACTGCTCAGGAGAAGTGAGAGCCGTGGAGGGCTTTTAAAGAATTAAATTCCAGGGCCGAGGAGTTAGCTCAGTGGTTCCGGCGCCTGTCTTGCAAGCGGAAGGGCCCGGGTTTGATTCCCCGGTAACCACATAACAATACTGGGTGTGACGACTCATGCCCAGCAGCAACCAGTACCACATACCACAGTGCCGGGTGTGGTGGCTCACGCCTGTAATCCCAGCACTCGGGAGGCAGAGGCAGGAGGATTGCTGTGAT
>PVIR01030915.1:0-19853 GCA_004026965.1 Petromus typicus | reverse complement strand
TGCACTGCCTTTATGATCAGCTGTATTCTACTTCTGTATCTTTGGTTGTTATTGTTTGTTTCTTATTTGGTTATTTGTTTTGCTGTACAGGGAATCGAATTCAGGACCTTGAGATTACAGGGTCAGCACCTCTGAGCTACATACCAGGAACTACTTGTGTATCTTGTCTCTTGAACAAATTATGATTTCAGGGGCTCACAGGCTGTCATATTCTAACTGGTATGGGACATATAATGTATGTATATCCTTTTCTTCTTTGTTTGAGACAAGGTCTCCCTATGAAGTTTACACCGGCCTTGAACTCACCATGGAGTCCAGGCTGGTTTGAACTCCCTGTGACCCTCTGCCTCAGCCTCCAGAATGCTGGGATTACAGGTGGACATTGCCACTCCATGAAAGAAAATAATGTTGGGGGCCGGGGAGTTAGCTCAGTGGTTCCGGCGCCTGTCTTGCAAGCGCAAGGGCCTGGGTTAGATTCCCCGGTAACCACATAACAATACTGGGTGTGGAGACCCACGCCCAGCAGCAACCAGTACCACATACCACAGTGCGGGGCGTGGTGGCTCACGCCTGTAGTCCCAGCACTCGGGAGGCAGAGGCAGGAGGATTGCTGTGATGTGAGTTGGAGGCTGAGCTCGGGGCCAGCCTGAACCACAAAAAGCGAGACCCTGTCTCAAAAAACCTAAAAAAAAAAAGAAAATAATGTTGACTGGGCCTTTGAATTTCCATGTAGATGCTTAGCATCTAAATATATATATTATAGATAAACTATAAACTAAGTTACAGGGCACTTCATGCCACTAAACTTTACTTTTAAAAACTAAGATGCTTTTGTCATATGTATTTTTACTATAATTAAAATCCATATATATATTATATTCAAATTATAGTAGATTATTTTAATGGACGGTCTCCTGGGTTTATGAACTATGAATGAGTTGAAGGAAAGCACTGGGTTCGAGTCCTAGCTCTCTGACAAACCAGCTCTGTGACCCTGGACAAGCTGCTGCTCTCTGCGGCCTCGGCCAGCCGGACAGCAAGTGGACGGGCTCCTGGAAGATGGCCAGAGGCCTGGCTCTCGGAGAGCTCGCGGCGGAGGCCCGCGTCTTTCCTAGCGCTGTGGGAGAAGCCTGTGGCTCCTCTCCCAAATTTGCAAGCCGGCGGCCAAAATGAGAGCAACCTGCTCCCTTCCCAGCCACGCAGATACTAAAAACAGCTTCGGAAACCCGGAGCAGCTGCGGATTTGGAGACTGTTTCCTCCCCGCCCAGGCTGGGCTTCTCTCTGGGGGGTTCTGGGGGCGCTCGGGGTGCCCAGCCCCGTGGAAGTGCCCGACCCTCCCCTGGTGTCCATTCTGTCCGCCGTGTGCCTCCCGCTTCCCGCTCCTCGATGGGGAAGGAATGGGAAACCGAGCCTTTCCTTCCGTCAGGGGCTAGCACTGGGGAGAGGGGGGAAAGCAGGGCTTGGTCTTTGGCTTTGAAGGTTTTAAAAAGTACTTTGCTAACTTCAGATTTAAAGCTAGGAGACTTTTGTCTGTATCACAGTTGCAAAATCCTTTAAAACATTTGTATATTTTAAGTTTTTCCTCTTTGGGGGAAAAAGAGCGTTCAGGTGATTGTCTCCAGAGCTGAGATTTTTTTCTTTAAAGTAACAGCTTTTGTGTCAGCCTTTAAAAATCTCTGTTGGTGTTTTAACTCCTGGTAGTTAAAATAACTACAAAACTGACAACTAAGAAGCAATAATATTCATAGTCTTTAAAAGCCCCAAAGCTCAGCTTCTAGATGCAAAGTTGAGCAGGGAGGGAGGGGCTGTCATCTTAATTGTAGATCTCTTGCGTACCAGGCCAGGAACAAAGGCTGAAGCCACATACTTCGGGACTGAGATCATCAGACTGTCAACTAATCTTTGTTTAAAGCACTAAAAAAAGGAGAGAGAGAGAGAAGAAAGAAAAAAATGTCTTACTATCATGCTCTTGGCATGTAATTATTTAATGACCTCCTGATTTCTCTGTGGGATTTAAACCAATTTACAAAGATTAAATAAAACTGAAACTAAGCAGTCTGTAGATGAGGAAAGTTGTGTCGAAGAAAAATTATAGATCAGAAAGAAAAGATAAGAAGTTGAAAGACAAAAAAAGAGTCAGATTTTACATATTTCTTGGTGCGAATAAGTCAGTATTTAATGATCCACAAAATGTATTTGTGGACCAGGCCACTGCTAGTAGGTTCTCCGAGAGCTGTTCCGTCAAATGGTTGTGTGAGTCAGCACCCTGCACTTTCTGCTTATCTTCCATCTGCTCCACTCCCCACCCGAGATAACAAGAAGGGGACGGAGGCTGAGTGTGGCTTGTCCAGTAGTGACCCTAGGGGTCACGGCAGTGGAGCAACCAGCCTGACACTGACCTCTCCAAATACCAGAGTTGTGTCATCACTCATTCTCCATCTTTGCAACTCATGAACTGTCTGCAGTTGCAGTCGAATAGTGTGGCATGTCCCAGACTTGACCTGCAGCGCTCCACTCCCGGGGCTGGCTTGAGGGAGGCAGGTGTTTGGATCCTGCCAAATTCAGCAGTTCTGTGCATTTTTCTGGATATGTTAGAAAAAAAGCTTTTGCTCAGGACTTTTGTCAGTAATACCAGTTACACAGATTGGTGATTATATTGCAGTTTATTCAGAAAACCTTAATACCACTCTATATTTTCCCCAAGAATTTCATGGCCAATAATAGATTAAAAGTAGAACTGATTTTGAAAAAGTCCACAAACTTCACTTCTAAAGGAAACTCAGTCCCAGCTTCTTTATCAGTTTCCATAAGAACTAAGCTTTCCTCTCTTTCAGCCTACAAACTGGGTGGGGGTGGAAAAGGTCACAGAAAAATCCTCCAGAAGAGAGGAAAAATAACTCCACACCCCTTTGACTAATCAGAGGCAGAAAACCTAGGGCCTGCGACAGCTCAGAAGCTAAAGAATTCCAGAGCTGGCAAAGAATGTTGTCCTCAGGCCAATGCTGTGAAAGCTAAGTTTCTTCACTCGAAGCTGGCCTAAAGCAGACCTGGACCGAGGATACCACGAATGAGGAGAGGGGAAGGAGAGGGCTGTCAAGAGAAGGTCATACCTAGGCTCATTTCTTGCCATTTGTGCCACTGTTGCCATCAAAATTCTAGATCTTTACCTTGTAATTCAAGGGACCATAAAGAGGAAAGAACTGATTTCTCCCCTTCTGGGGCTCAATATACACATTTCTTATCGCCTCAGAACTTTTAGATAAAGATATCTACTTAGATTTATTTCATGAAAGTTTTAAGTAATTAATCTTATGTATTTTTGTTCCCACACCAGAGTTGATCTATCCCCCCAAAAGACACACCCTGGTTCCAGTCTTGCCAGGTGTGACTTCAGGACAATATTTAACTTTTCTGCTTTCTCATCTGGAAAACGCTGCAGTGAGGAGATACCTCACGTAAACACAGTCAACACAGCGTAAAAACATATATTCAATAACTTGTCATTATTCTTTAGTTTTTACTCAAAAGTGCCTGACATGTGGCTATTTTTTGAAAGCTTTTCTTTGGTTTTATTAGGAGACTGCACTAACATTTATAAACATCCAATTTAATTCTTCAACCTTATAAGCAGCTGTGATATGTATTTTACATTCTTAACATTCTTATTACTATTATTTCTAGTTGTAAGTCTAGGATCCATCCAAATTATTCTCTAGAAGATAAAAGAGCAGCTCATTTCATATTTCAGCACAGGTGGTAGGAGGTCATGTCATATAACACTAATACATCACTCACAGAATAGTAATCTTTCTTCCTGAGACTGTTGTGGAGCTGGTAGAGGGAAACTTGAATCTCCAAAGTAGATTTAGTAGGCAATTTCAGCCCTCACTCCAGGCCTGGCCGTTCCCTCACCAGACCACAAATAGGAGTCTTTCTGGGTCCACAGATCAGGGCCTTTAGCAAGTATTTGCAGGGATCCTGCCCCGTGGACCTCTAACTGGTCCATTTAAGACAACACAAATGAAATGCAGAACAGTCACACATTTTCCCACTTTTTGAGGTTCTTTCTGGCCTAAGAAGCTAACCAACATTCACTCAAATGTGCTGCTTGACTATTCCAGGCCTATGGCCAGGACGATTTCCCACCTTGATGCTGGGGACAGGACCCAAGCTCCCAGCATGCTAGGCTTGCCCTTTAACACTGACTTTTACTCCTGGCTCCAGAAAAATTCTTGTGCTTGGAAGTCAAGAATGTTGAGTCAGCTCCCAAGACCACCCCTTGCCCACCCCCCCCACACACTTAAGTAACTTGGGGAGAAGGAAGATCTAAGTGCAGAAGCCCTCTCCTTTCTTTCTTTTTATTATTTTTTGTTTTAGATACAGGGTCTCACTTTGCGGTTCAGGCTGGCCCTGAGCTCAGCCTCAAACCCACATTATATCAGTCCTCCTGCCTCTGCCTCCCGAGAGCTGGGATTACAGGCGTGAGCCACCACACCTGGCACTCTGGTGTGTGGTACTGGTTGCTGCTGGACGTGAGTCTCTACACCCAATATTGTATGTGGTTTCCAGGATCAAACCCGGGTCCTTGCATTTGGAAGACAGGCGCTGGAACCACTAAGCTAAATCCTCAGCCCCAACCTTCTCCTTTCTTGTGTGAACTATATGACAGAGAAAAAGGAAGTCACAAGTGCCTTGTACTCTGGGCCGGACACAGACGCAACTTCTCCACATAAATATGCAGCTAAGGGCTGGGGATATAGCTCAGTGGTTCCGGCGCCTGTCTTGCAAGTGCAAGGGCCCGAGTTCGATCCCCGATAACCACAAAACAATACTGGGTGTGGAGACTCATGCCCAGCAGCAATCAGTACCACATACCACAGTGCCGGGCGTGGTGGCTCACGCCTGTAATCCCAGCACTTGGGAGGCAGAGGCAGGAGGATTGCTGTGATGTGAGTTGGAGGCTGAGCTCAGGGCCAGCCTGAACCACAAAGCGAGACCCTGTCTCAAAAAAAAACCTAAAAAAAAAAATAAATAAAATAAATAAATATGCAGCTTATCTTCTGTTTGGTTCAGTCCTGGTTGGAAGACATGCCTCACTCACCTCTTGGATAAGCACCTTATCTCTCTTTTTTTTTTTTTTTAAGCAGATGTGACCCTCTCTTTCTGATGTCCAGGCTACTGTTGTTACTGCTGGAGGCATTAATCTTCAGGAGACCTTGTTCTCAGCAAGCTTAGCTATGCTTTTCAATCCCCTAAGTGGTTTTCATAGCAAAAATATGTTCAGGTACTGTGGCCTTAAAAGTGGTTTTCTTTCTATGAGAGCTCCCCAGTATTTGAAGAAATTTAAGACCCCCTCCAAAAAAAAAAATCTCTTCAAGGTCCTAATTAAACCAGTATATGTGGTCTAAAAGCTTCTTTAACAGTTACTTTAAAATATATTTTGTTTTTGAGGCAGGATCCTGCTATATAATGTAGGGTGACCTTGAACTCACAGGTCCTCCCCCCTCAGCTTCCATAGTGCTGGGGTTACAGGAGCGCATCACTATGCCCGGCCCAAACATAATTTCTTGAGGATGATCTAAGTGTCTCTTAGCCAGGGATAGCTTCCAAAATGTGGAGAACAGCTGTAGCTACCAAGAGAACTGTTATAAATACCTGGTCCAACCCAGTCAACAGCTAAACTACAAATATGCCTATTGCTCAGGAAGATGTTTCTACTTTCCTAAAAAGGAAGAAGTTAGTCATGAAGAATTGTTTCTACTTCTTAATACAGAAACTCCCAACGTGGAATCATTCCTTTGGGTTGCTAACATTGGACAAGTGGGGGGAATACATAATCACTTCTTTTTTTCCTTTAAACTGGTGACTTTTCCATCTGAAGACCAGAAAGAAATGTTTCCATATGAAACATCCTGTTCTTCCTTTATTGTAACACTTACCAGTTGTGTAATTGCTTCTTCATTAACCGTCTCCCAAGTAGACGATAAATTCTGTGAAAGGAACTCTGCTTTTCTTATTGACTGTTGTGTCTCTGGCATAGAAGCCTGGCACATAGCTTGATGCCCAATAAATTATGTTTCGAACAAGGCCTGATGGGAGCCATGGAGATTTTAATCACTGATAAGCCACTATGTGGAGTTGGAGCAGCTGCACTTGTACAAGATGAGAGTTCATGAGAGAATCAATGAGTAGATGAAAGAAGAATTTCTAGTTTTGAAGCCAAAAAATAGGAAGACTCTACTACTGGTAATCACTGAAAACCTGAAATTATCAAATGTCAAAATGTCCATGGATTTGGTTTGAAATATTTTTATCTGTTACCTAGTACATGCTATTGTTTTAACAAAGAGGAATTTGGGCGGGGTGTGTGTGTGTATGTGTGTGTGTGTGTGTGTGTGTGTGGTGCTTGAGACTGAACCCAGGCCCTCTACACTGAGCTACATTCTCAGCTCTTTTCATTTTCTATTTTGAGACAGGGCCTCACTAAATTACCTGGGCTGTGCTCCACCTTCGATCCTCCTGCCTCAGCCTACCAAAATGCTGCAGTTTCAAGTATGTGCCACTACATCCAGCTGTTTTATTTTATTTTTTAAGCCCTGATGCCAAAGTCGTCACATCCGTTACACATATAGTACAATTTCATCATATGATTAGCATTTTAAAGCCATTCACAGCATCACTCTTAGTTGTATTGTTGATAGTAAACTCTTATAGCTGTACATGTAGCTGTAAAGTTACATGTGAGTATTTGGAATGATATAAATACTATCATCACAAAAAGCAAGACAACAGTGACATTTTATAGGTCTTTTTTATGAGATCCATATCTGAAAACAGAGCGATGAGTCAAGTGGAGAACTGTTTGAGAGCGTATGTCTCTGTCAAACTTTAGTTCTTTGAGAAGGCTAGAAGCAAACCAAGTGCCTGACACAGAACTGTGATGACAGATTGGCATCCAGACTGGGGGACCTGTGAGTGCGTACAGGAGACAAATGCACCCAAAGTGACTTTTCAGCTTAGGAAATTTTTATAGACTACAACTGGAGATGAAAGCGATCAGGAAGAATGCATGTGTGCAAGTTTAAATTTTTGGCTTCTCGTGCTCACCTCAACAGCACATGTACTAAAATTTTTGGCTTCTTTTCAGGAAATTCACAAGTTGATAACTTTACTGAGATGCACCATAAACTGCACATTTATAAAGCGTATAATTTAATGAGTCATGAATGTGTGTATGTTACTACAGTAAGCCACATCTGCAGCCCTTTTTACTTATTTTTTTATTCTAGTGCAGGGTTTCACTAAGTTGCCCCAGGCTGGGTTTGAACTTCACAATCCTGCCTTCACTTCCCAGAGTGCTGGGATTGCAGGTATGTGCCACAGTGGATGAATTTTGACTTATGTTTGATTTATGTGAAACTATCTCCATGATCACAGTAATTTATCACCTTTACACTTTCCTCCCGGGGAAGCAGAAACAACGCTGGCAATTCAGCTATCTGATCTTTGATAAAGGGGCCAAAACATACACTGGAAGAAAGACAGCCTCTTTAATAAATTGTGCTGGGAAAATTGGCTACCCACATGCAGAAGATTGAATCTACACCTGTTTCTCTCTCTCTCTCACCATGTACTAACCTAAAATCAAAATTGATTAGGCATCTAAATGCTAAAGTAGATATATGCAATGTGTTGTGAGATAAAATAGGACAAACTTGAAATACAGGTGTAGGCCAGGACTTCTGAATCCTGGTTGTACAGGAAATAGTACCAAGAACCAATAAGAGGGATCGTGTCAAATTAAACAGTTTTTGCACAGAGAACAACAACAACAAAAAAAACCCCCAAGCAATACAGTAAAGAGACAACCTACACAAGAGTAAAACAAAAAAGTTTTGCCAGCTATTTTCATAGAGGACTAACATCTAGAATATATGAAGAACTCAACAAAATTAGACCCTTCCTAAAATAGGACCCAATCAAAAAATGAACTAGTCAGGTAGATACTTCTCAAAAGAAGCATGAAAGACCAATAAATACATGAAAAAATATTCTACATTGCTGAGCATTAGATAAATAAGAACAACGCTGAGATTTCCTCCTACCTGAGAAAGAAAGGCCACCATCAGGATATAAAATATTAACAGATAGTGCTGAGACTGTGAGGAGAAAGCAATCCTTCTACAATGTTAGTGGAAACATAAACTAATGCAACCACTGTGGAAACCAGCATATAGACTATTCAAAAACTAATAGTAGAAACTCCATTCAACCAAGCTCTTCCCCTCTTAAGTATCTTCTCAAAACAGTTAAGCACATTATATTATAGTGACAAATGCATAAGCAAGTTTATAGCAGCACAATTCATAATACCTATGTCTTGGAAGGTGCCTACATGCTCATCAACACATGAATGGATAAAGAAAATGTAGTATATATACAAAATGGAGTATGCTCTGCAATTAAGGAGAATATATTTGAGTGATCTGTAAGAAAATGGATGCACTTTGAGACCATAATTTAAGTGAAATAAATCAGACACACACGTTTATATATCATATGGTTTCTCTTATATAAGAAACCCAAAATAAAAATTAAAAGATAAATAGTATGAAGTAGGGGGAACTATTTTTAAATGTGAAGGGGATGAGGAGGTGGCGGGGGGGAGGGGAAGTAGATATAAAATGAATTTAGTTGTATTATCTACATTTACTAATTCCCCACAAACAATATATTATTATATACCACAAACATATACTAATAAGGAATTAAAAACAAAAAGTCTTGAGCCAATGCTGGCAAAATGGGTTTGATTGCTCATTAAAAGGCTATACTTCTTGAACAAAGGGAATTTATTCCTAAAATCAATTCTTCAGCATATAAAAATCAAATAATGCAGGGGCCGGGGAGTTAGCTCAGTGGTTCCGGCGTCTGTCTTGCAAGCGCAAGGACCCGGGGTTCGATTCCCCGGTAACCACATACCTATACTGGGTGTGGAGACTCATGCCCAGCAGCAATCAGTACCGCATACCACAGTGCCAGGCGTGGTGGCTCACGCCTGTAATCCCAGCACTCGGGAGGCAGAGGCAGGAGGATTGCTGTGATGTGAGTTGGAGGCTGAGCTCAGGGCCAGCCTGAACCACAAAAGTGAGACCCTGTCTCAAAAAACCTTAAAAAAAAAATCAAATAATGCAATATAACACATTACCAAAATTAAGAAGAAAAACACATGATCATCTAAATTAGTGCAGAAGCAATCAAGGAGTTAAAATCTTTTTTTTTACTTCGTTTTTTTATCTTTATTGGTACATTATGAATACATATCATAA
This sequence comes from Petromus typicus, assembly GCA_004026965.1. Lineage (NCBI taxonomy): Eukaryota > Metazoa > Chordata > Mammalia > Rodentia > Petromuridae > Petromus > Petromus typicus. The sequence continues at coordinate 10,523 of PVIR01030915.1, read as the reverse complement.
TCACATTCAACATTGAGAGTTTGTACCAGAATATGACATGACTTGATTCTCATTTTTTTCCTTTTCCCCTCTCCCTGCCACTCCCCATTCCATATATACATAATCTTTGTTTTCTTTTTTCTTTATTATTACCACATTCATTTTCCCCTCATTATTTACACTTACACTCTTCCCTTTTAAATATTTTCTGCTTCACAATATCAACTATACATACTACAACTTATTTACAACTTCATTTTCTCATACCAGAGAAAAGATATGATATTTACACATCTGTGACCTGTTTATGTCACTTATGAGGACATCCTCAAGGTACATCCATTTGAGTATGAATGACTCAATCTTATCATTTTGAATTGCAGAGTAATATTCCATTCTATAAAAGAACCACACCTTCTTTATCCAGTCTCCAGTTGATGGACATTTGGGTTGTTTCCAAGACTTAGCAGTCACAAACTGAGCAGCTATAAACATGGGTGCACATAGGTCTCTGTGAAATTACTCTTTTAATTCCTCTGTGTAGATACCTAGCAGAGCGATGGCCAGGTCAAATGGGACCTCCAGTCCTAGTGTTTTGAGGAATCTCCACATTGATCTCCACAGAGGTTGTACGAGTCTACATTCCCACCCGCAGTGGAGATGGGTTTCCTTTTCTCCACAGCCTCACCAACATTTGTTGCTGGCTAGTTCTAAAATCTTTTTATAATAAAAATATTTATCAAGCTAGCAAGGAAAGTAATAAAGGCCATATATGAAAAGCCCACAGCTAACATGATTCTTAGTGGTGAAACTGAAAGCTTTTCCTCAGCATCAGGAACAAGACCAGAATGCCTATGGTCGTCTTTCCTGTGGAAGGTAGTATTGGAAGTCCTAGGTAGTGCAATTAAATAAGAAAAAGAAATGAGAAGCATTCAAGTTGGAAAGGAAGAAATGAAATTATCTCTGAAGATGACATGATCATATAAATATGTACATATATATGTGTGTGTATATATATATATATATGAATTAGTTCCACATACATATACAGCCTGTTAGAATTAAAGAACAAATTCATGAAAGTTGCATGGTACACAGTAAATTCACAATAATCAGTTGTGTTTCAATTATTGATAAGGAAAAACTGGAAAAGAAAATTAAGAAAACAATTTCATTAAAAAGAATAAAATACTTGGGAATAAACCTAACTACTGAGGTTTTAAAAAAAAGCTTGTACAGGGCCGGGGAGTTAGCTCAGTGGTTCCGGCGCTTGTCTTGCAAGCGCAAGGACCCGGGTTCGATTCCCCGGTAACCACATAATAATATGTGTGGAGACCCACACCCAGCAGCAACCAGTACCACATACCACAGTGCCGGGCATGGTGGCTCACGCCTGTAATCCCAGCACTCAGGAGGCAGAGGCAGGAGGATTGCTGTGATGTGAGTTTGAGGCTAAGCTGAGGGCCAGCCTGAACCACAAAGCGAGACCCTGTCTTCAAAAACCTAAAAAAAAAAGCTTGTACATACAATTATAAAATTAAAGAAAACTCACATAAATAAAAAACTATTCCATATTTATGGATTGGGTAGTTTGTTTTGCACTTAATCAAATGTTTGTACTAATCAAAGTTTTCTGCAGATTTAATAAAATTCCTATCAAAATTTCAGGCAAATTTAAAAAAAGATTTATCCTAAAGTCCAACAGAATCTTAAGGGACCTGAATTTTCAAATTTTGGAAAAAAGTTATAGTCTTCACATTTCCTGACTAAAATATATTACAAATCTACAGCAGTGAAAAGGGTTATTACAGGCCCACAGACAGACATATAGACTAATGAACTAGGGAAGCTAGAAATACACCTCGTGTCTACACTGACATGATTTTACAGGGTATGCCCAAGCCACTTCATGGGGAAAGTACAGTTGGGAATTGTTGGAAAAAATATGTCTATATATGAAGAAGTGAAACTGGGCCCATATCATATCTTAAGTAAAAATGAACTCAAAGCAGAGTGAATGCCTAATGTAACACACTGGTACCTTGGTCCATGGACTTTATTCTTCCCACTATTCTGGTCACAAACGAGTTGGATGAGAACTGAAGCAAATTCAATGTTTAGGGTGACCTTATACAAAAATATGATTAGGTTCTTTTCAGTTTGGTTTGCAGCCAGAAAAGCAGGGCGAAATGATTGTGTGTATTGAGGTACCACTGTTCATAAAACTATAAAAATTTAAGGGCAAAATATAAAAAGGAAGTCTTATGATCTTGGGTTTGGTAGGGTTTTTTTTGTTTTTGTTTTGTTTTGTTTTGTTTTTAAGACAAGATCTTGCTTTGTAGTTCAGGCTTGCCCTGAGCTCAAGATGTAGCCCAGGCAAGCCTAGAACTCACAGCAATCCTCTGCTTCTGCCTCGTGAGTGCGGGGAGTCACCACACTCTGCATTGTGGTATGTGGCACTGATTGCTGGTGGGCATGAGTCACCACGCCCATCATTGGTTTATGTGGTTACCAGGGATCGAACTCCGGACCTTGTCTGTGTGGTGTCAGAACCACTGAGCTAAATCCCTGGGCCTGGTAGTGATTTCTCGGGTGTGACACTATCAGGTGTTTTAGCACTGGTGAGAAAAATAAAAAGAGACAAATAGAGCATCGAACTAAAAGATTTTTATTCATTAAATGACACAGTCAACAGAATCAGAAGAAAACCTATGGGATGCAAAACATAGGTCTGATAAAGGATTAATAACCAGAATATGTAAAGATCTCCTACAAATCAACAAAAAATCAAACAACTTAATTATCAGAAGAGTAAATGGTGTGAACAGACATTATTTTTCAAAGATATACAAAACGGGCAACAATGATAGAAATGAAAATTAAAACATCATGAAATATCAGCCCATGCTCGTTACGGTGGCTATGATTTTTAAAAAGTCAGAAAATGACATGTGTTGGCAGGGATGTGGAGAAGGTAGAACTCCATTATTTAAGATGGTACAGCCTCTTTAGAGAACAGTATGGTGGTGACTCAAGACATTAAAAATGGAGCTACTGTACAATTCAGCAATCCCACTCCCAACTATTCACCCAAAAGAATTGAAAGCAGACTTTGAAGGAGACTTGTGCCCACACAAATTCATAACTGCTATATTCACACCAGTCAAAGGCAGAAAGAGCCCAAATGTCGGCTGACCGATGAATGGTGAAGCAAGATGTGGTATAATGGAATACTAAACCACCTCTTAACAAGGAGAAATTCTAACACATGCTACAATCTGGACGCACCTTGGTGGATGTTAGGTTAGGTGAAATAAGCAAGCCACAAGAGGGCAAATATTGTATGATTCTACTTTGAGCTATTTAAATGGTCAAGTTTATAGAAACAGTAAGTAGGGTGGATGGTGGTCACTAGAAGCTGTCAAGGGTTGTCAAAAGGAAGATATTATTTCATAGACAGTTTCAGAAAACTGCAAAACTTCTACACATTCTCCAGGGACATACTCACAGGGACTATATTTAAAAGTAGTGAAAAAAAATGGCTAAGATGACAAAAATTGCTAACAGTAAATGAATAAAATGAACCTCACCAATTGTTGACAAGAGCGAACACTCCTAGTGGAAAATTACAACGGACAACTTCTTTAGGAAGCTCGGCATAGGTCTCCCTTGCTACTCTACTCATTTACACAAGAGAAATGAAAACATGTGTACAGACAAAGGCTGGCACTACAGTATAGCTTTGGTGGTTATAGTCAAAAGATAGAAGGGATCCAAATGAATGTATGTCAATGTTGTCAAAGAAGTAAGGTGTAACAAATTTAATTATAATTTTGGTCAGCTTTTACTTGACAGTCATAAGCAGAGGGAAGGGCTCTCTTCTATAAACTGGAATGAGAATTTCCACTGAGCAATACCTGAGCAATGGGATTTATAACAGAACAAAATTGAACAATATGGAAAACATCATCAGGGTTCCTTTAGGTGAAGTTAAAATGCTGGGACTTTCTTATTATGGTAAACAAGTGAGACCATCATCTCCTCTCTCTAGGAAAAATGATCTGTTGGGGGAGCTACTTGTGTTCTTAGAGTTGCTGTGTGAAGATGTGGCATTTTGCATGTGTGACTCCATTTTGGCTTAGTCTGATCTGTTGGGGGTTAGTACAGGAGCTCAGCTGAAGACAATGACTGTCCACAATTTTTAACAAAGGTGAGCTAATAATGTATGTCCATACAATGAAATATTACCAAATAAGTATAATTTTTAGCCATCACTTATTGAAACTTGAGGTACCAAACACTATGTTGAATTTTTCTTTTGTACCTGGGATCAAACTGTAGATCTTGCACTTGCAAGGCAGGCACCAGAACCACTGAGCTAAATCCCCGGGCCTAATCTGCTAGATATTTTAAATGAGTAATCACAATTCTAGGAGGTAGCAATTAGCTTTTATTTAAATGAATCTTGTAAACATTCTGTAACAAATACAAGGTTACCTAGCCAAACTAGGTCAAAGTCAGTCCAAAGTTGGAGTATTTATGCCTACATTGTATTCTTTTTTTTTCTTTTTTCTTTCTTTTTTTTTGAGACAGGGTCCCACTTTTGTAATGCAGGCTAGAACTCACAGCAATCCTCCTGCCTCTGCCTCCCAAGTGCTAGGATTACAGGCGAGAACCACCAAGCCCAGCACTGTGGTCTGTGGCACTGATTGCTGGGGAGTGTGAGTCTCCACGCCCAGCTTTGTTATATGTGGTTACCAAGGATCAAACCCAGGACCTTGTGCTTGACAGGCAGGTACCAAAACCACTGAGCTAAATCACTAGCCCCCTAGGGATTTGTTCTTGAATTCTAACACAAGTGTTAACTCAGCTGGTGATAGGAGACATCTTAACTGAAGAATTTGTTAGCTCACAACGCTCTGGTTGTTCACCAACGGGGTTAACTGCTGCTGCTGTGGTTGAGAATGTAGACCATAAATGTCAACAGCCTAGATGTGCATTCCTACTTCCACCACTTTCTAGCTGTGTGAGTCATTTAACCTCTCTGTTTCTTTATCTCAAAAATAGAGATAATAAAAGCTACCTCATTTCCTGATTGTACCTTGGACAGTGCATGGTGTCTAGTAAAACATTACCCATCTTTCTTTAACTTCTTACATTTATCTTTGAATGCTTCCTGTCTCTGTCAAGACAGATAAGCCACTTTCTAAAAATTTCATTCAGTTTGATGTAAAACCTGTTATGTGCAATGCCCTGGTCATTTCTGGGGATATAAAGATGAATCAGATGGGAGATTAGAATCTTTCTCCTCTGGAATCTTGCAACTTATTAAGCAAAAGCCAGACTTGACCAATTCAATACTCTGACACTTTCATGCCTTGTGCTTTGTGGTTGGTCGAACTTTATATTTTAAAATTTCACTTGGCAGCATTTTAACATATTTTGCATGAGAAAGTATTGTGTATGGGTCACTTCCCACCAGCCTCTCTTCCTTGGTAACAATATGTAATTTCCTTTTGGTGCTAAAACTTAATGAAACTTTGTAAGCTTATCATATTTTGAGATAAAAATTCTGAACTGTCTTAAGCATTATCGGCTATGACTGGTATCTTCATAAATGGGGAAATCTAGACACAGAGATTCCCAGCCAGGGACAATTTTGTGTAAAGATTGGACTTGTGCTGTGGTTAAACTTGTTAAACTCTAGCAGCTAGAAAGACCCTGAGCGGCCACTTCCCTGTCACCCTCATGGTGAACAAGCCATTCCGACCTCTTGACTTCAGATTTCCAGTGTCCACCATGGTGGGAAGTTCTACTATTACCTCTGGTCAGTGTGTGCTTAGCGCCTCTCTAGCACACTCACACCGACGGGAGGGCAGTTCTGTCTTCTTGCTTTGTTTTTCTTCCTTTGAAATACACAAATGCTAGCATTCTTCTGCATCTCCACTTTCTTTTTAACTTAAGGATGCAAATGTGTTGGTTATTTCTCTTATTGCTGAGACAAATCACTCAACCCTCAAAATTGAAGGAGGAAAAGTTTAGTTAACTCACAGTTCACAGAGGTTTCAGGCTCCAAGGCAGAGTGATGCATAGCAGAGGGGCAATGGAAAAGAGAGGCAGTTCACAGTGGGCGGAAGGTAGTGAAACAACAAGAGACTTCAGCACACTTCTCTGCCTCCTTTATCTTACTCAGACTACTCAGCGTGGCAGCACTCAAACCCTAAAGCCCAGGGCTCTTAAGCCTAGTAATATACCATGAATCAATTCCAGCATAAACACTTTAGATTCGGCCACCTGTCAAAATGCCCCACCTGTGACCACGTGAGGCTTTGGGAGGACATCTAAACACAAGTCATATACATAGATAAAACTATTTTCTTAAGATCTGCTATGAGAGATAAGAAAAATCTTATATCTGTCCACTTGGATCACAACTCTCTCTTGGTAGTTGGGTAATTTTGAGCAAATTATTAAGCTGCCTCAAGTTTTTTTTTTAAATAATATGGGAATAATTATATATGGGGATACCAGTGCCAGTGGACTAATTGGAAATAATATAAGAATAGTACATGCTTACAAATGCAATCATTATTATCACAAAGCAACTACGATCTAGGACAGAATACTCAGAAGAACAGAGGGGCTGGGGAGAGATTTCACATTTGGCTGGGAAACTCTGAGTGAAAGTGGGGATATTTAACCTTGTTTTTACATGATTAGCAGGTGCTGTTGGTAAGAAGGCACCTAGGGTAAAAGAAATCGTATGACCAAAGGCAATCTGCTCCAAAACACAGGGACATTTTTCAGTAGCATGCCTTAGTGCACAGGCTTAACTCACTTTCTTAGAAAACTCCCATGATCACCTTTGTGGGATGGTTTCCTATTTCTCCCCATTCTTCTTCAGCACATCATCCTATTTATTTTTTTCTCTGCATGTATCACAGATCTTAATTCTCCCATTATTTTTCCATGTTTGTATTTGTTGTGTTTCCCTTACTAAAGACAGGGTTTATCTTTCTTATTTAGAGCTGTATCTTGTCATTGAGCACAGGAGATGTTCAACAAATGTTTACTGGAAAGAGGAAGAGGGGAAGAAATGAAGAGAAGACCAAGGAGTTTTAAAAGGTCAGACAAAGGAGTGGCTTAGAATCAGAGCACAGAGGAGCTCTGGACAAGGCAGACTGTAGGGCCCAGGGCAGAGTTCTCTGAATAAGAGGTCCTAACACCAAAGCGTGGTTGTCTCCATGTACAGTAGCCACCCCAGGGAACATTTGGAGAACACTCTAGATTCACGGTTCCCTACGTGTGGTGCCTGTACTTTTCTTGGGCATCATCTGGGGATTTGTTGAATGGCAGTTTCTCAAGCCCCATCCAGAGCTCAGAATCTGCATTTAAATAAAGACCCTGGTATCTGAAAAGCCCTAAGAACCAATAGCCTGCCTATACCACACTATCTTCAAAAACTGTCCATATCTATGCTTCTTAGAAATGTCGGTAGAGAACTGGCCTAAACATGAGGCACAGTAATATCTCAGTTCATGAACACTTCTGTTCACAAATAGTTTGGTTCACAAACAGAAATGTCCAGCAAAATTCTGCTTCTAAACCTTACGTGAACTCCACATGGGATGACAAACAGAACCTTGGCCCTCTTTCCCTCATGAACATGAGATCAAGGCTTCCTCTAGACAACATCATGGCTGCAGATAAAGGTGCATACTTATTGGGAAGCTTTTTTGTGGGTATTTTTTTAGCACATACAGTACTATACAGTTATTCAATCCAACATGTTGCCAGAGAAAGTGCAGAGCAAGCGCGGTGGTGGACAGAAAGTACAGAGCAGTAATGGAGGTGGCAAGGGTGTGCAGAGCAAGAATGAAGGGGTAACAGCAAAGCGCAGAGCAAAAATGAGAAGGGGTTTTGAAGAAAATAACCATTGAATTGAAGAAGGAAATTGTAGAAAAGCATCACATGCTACTTATGTAACTGATCTGGCCTCAGAGTACAAGATGGTGAGTTCGATAATATCTGCTCCTTTGAGGAATGAAGACGCCACCAAAGGAGCTGATGTTAAACAAGCAGAGGACACAGAGCTGGAAGAGGCAGAAACACTTTTGTTTATGTGGCTGAATGAGAAACAGCTGATAACATTAGTAAAGATGTTGTCTGTAAGAAAGCCAGGAAACTGGTTTGCTGCAAGAAAATCCCTGTATATCTTGATGTTGTTTACACTATATGTTATGATAAAATAACGAAATAAAATACATTCTGAGCAACTATCAGTGAGGATACACATTTGTAAGGACTTGCTATTGCTTTTAATGCTTAATGTGTTAATAGCATAACAATAATAATAATAAGTGTAAATGCAACAAGTGGTGAATTTAAAGCCAGTAGGAGGCAGTTTGATAAGTTCTGCAAAAGAAGCAACATTCACAGAGTGATAAGACAGAGTGAGGCCTCCAGTGCTGACAAGGCCAGTGCAGATGCCTATAAGGAAGAATTCATGGAATTCACGTAGGCTGAAGACACGCTGCTGAAGAAGATGCCATACAGACTCTCTGTCATGCAGGAGGAAAGACACTGCCAGGGCACAAGCCCACGGAACACAGATGGACTCTTCTGCTATGTGCAAACCCAAGTACCAGTGTGAAGATTAAGCCACTACTGGTGGCCATTCTCAGGCCCCTGGTGCACTCAAGGAACTGAATGTGAACAAGGCCAGACTCCTGTCACGTGAAGGACCGTTGGGAAAGCTTAGCTCACAAGTTCGTGGGATGGCTACACATGGTGCTCACACTCACCATTATGAAATATCTTTCTGACAACGAACGGCCTGGAAGACGCCTTCTAATCAACAACGCCCTGGCACACCCTCCAGCCTTGGTGGGTGTTATGGATGGTGAATATGACTTTATAAAAGTCAAATTCCTCCCCTGCAATGCAACACCTCTTCTGTAGCCCATCGACCACATGTGATCTGCAATTTCACAAGGATGTGCACAAAGTTGCTGTTCACCAGGTGTTTAATGTCCCTGACTCTGAAAGAGTTCTGTAAGAAACACTTCAGTGTTGTCTACTGCATCAACCCCACCGATGAAGCCTGAGAAGATGTCATGAACCAGACCTTAAACTCAGCCTGGAGGAAACAGTAGCCAGAATGTGTCACTGGAGATGACTTGGAATGGTCTGACCTATAGTGAGTGGAGGAGATTGTGTCCATGGGCGAGAGTGTGGGTCTGGACATCTTTGATGGTGCACATAGGAGCCTGTTGAGGGCCATTGGAGAAGCTGACAACAGAAGCACTTGCTCAACTCCAGAGTGAGAATAAGATGCTCATGAGAAGCATTCCATGCAGGAAGAGGAAGACAGGGTGGAGGTTAGCAGTGATGGATAAACTCCACTATGGAAGAGGAAACCAGGACTGGGTTTTCTTTAAGGAGCACCATCCAACATAACTCTAAGGAATGGTGTCGAATCTGATCACAATAGCCTAGTATCTCGTTTCCAAAGTATTATGCAGCACAGGAAAAAGTAAGGGGCATTAGACAGATTTTTCTGTCAAAACTGACCCTACAACTAAGATCTTCCCAAGGTCCTTATGGAGGGGCCTCTCCCTCTGTACAATAGCCTCCTCCCCAACTACCTTCCTGTCCTCTACACCAGAAGTCCCTTGAAGCAGGGCTAGTGTTCTCTCTCTCTTCAAACTGCCTGTCCTGTACTTCATTCCCTATTTTTATGGTTAAAAAAATATACAAGGTTCATAATGGATTAAACTGATTCAACATTGAATCTGGAGGGAGAACTTGCTTCATTTTGCGGCCAGTTCAGTTCACGACCAGAATCATAGAATGAATCAAGTTGGTGAGCTGAGACACCATTATAAAGAGAATTCGTGAGCAGGAATAGGGATATAAATACTCCGACTCTAGCTGGTGCCTAAGGATAGAAAGCCGCCTCAAGCATGAGAGGTCCTTAAAAATGCAATATCCAAGGAGTCTTTTCCAGAGCAGTTATTCTGGGACATTCCAGTGTGAAGCCAAAGCTCCTCTCCCACCCAAGAAAGGAATTCAGAAGTCTCCACTTAAGGGACATAAACACACACAAGTCAAGTCAGAGAAATAAATCTACCCATTCAGGAAAGCACTGAAGCTGTTTGGGAGAAATCTTTTAGATAAAGACAGAGAATGAAAGCAGCAGGGGTAAACCAAAGTCCTCTCATGAATCGTGCAACCTCTAAACTGGTATCAGATGTTTCTGAGCCCCAGAGAACCCAAGCAAAATTCTAGATTCTTCCAAATAAGCTAGCCCCAGCTACTGCCTTTAAAAACAGTAATTTTGGGTGAGGCTGCGGAGAAGAAGGAACCCTTCTCCACTGTTGGTGGGACTGTAGACTCGTACAACCCCTGTGGAGATCAGTTTGGAGATTCCTCAAAAAGCTAGGATTGGAGGTCCCATTTGACCTGGCCATTGCCCTGCTAGGTATATACACACAAGAATTAAAAGACTCATATCACAGTGACATATGTGCACCCATGTTTAT
>PVIR01030914.1:0-19873 GCA_004026965.1 Petromus typicus | reverse complement strand
CTGACAAGGGCACCAGTCTGCAGGGAGAATGGTCAGAACGCCCCCCCACCCCACCCCTGCCCACCCTGGCACGCTCACTGTGCCCGGGTTCATGTCCTGAACCTTTTGATTCTAGAAACCCAACATCATCCAATCCGAGTTAAGTTCTTAAATGAATAAAAGAAATAACTCACACTTCAAGCGGGTTTTTTTTTTTTTTAATTTGGGATTAATGCATGCATGCTAATGAATAGATTGTGGACATTCACATGTATAACTATGCTCAGAGATACACATACCTGTACAAACATGAAATACAAATAGTACAGGTAGTATGTGTAGATAAGCATGGTTTAATGTCCCCACAAACAAACTACCCATCTTCGCTCCTGTATAGGTAATCGGGCATGGAGTTCAGAGGACAAAATGAAGCGATTACCGTATATCCATTCACTGTATGTTAAGGGTGCTGGAGACACCCTTGCTTCTCTCTTCTCATGTTTCCCTGAGATGTCAGAGTGGCAGATCTGGGGAAGAAGATCCTAACAATTTTACTACACAGCTCACCGACCGCACAGTGCCCATCACGTGACTCTCATCCCAGCCCCCACCTACTGTGTCAGCGCAGATCTCAGAGAGGTGGCCCCTGGGAGCAGGACAGCACTTTTTCTTTGCCCTGAGATCTGCTTGCAGGCTGAGGTCTGTCTGCCTTCCAAGCTGCAGTCCCCAGGAGCACCGCAATGCAGACAATGAATGGGAGAGGGAGAGCATGTGGAATATAGCATGTCTTCCCAGTTATTTATCCCTCATGGAGATCCAAGGTTGTTGGAAAGTTTTCTACCAACACTCATACATTGTCTTTGCATTAAAATGAGAAATATTGTGAAAATGCATCCAAACAGCTGCGGAACTGGACAAGGTTTCTTCTGTTTAAAGAGACCATAGTCAACACCCTCCGAGTTCATCTTTCACATTGGAAGCAGCAAATGGTGATGCAGTTACGTCTCATTTGAATTTTGGGTCCCAATTCTAAATTCAGATATAAAGTAAAACATTAGAATTAATAAAGTTCACATCTACAAGTTTCCTCAGAACCTTTATTATAAACACAAATGTACAACGTGGACGTATTTATTATACACTGTCAGGTACTCATCGAGAAAATCCTGTTCCACCGATCAAGTTGCCTGTTTACTGTTAACAAACAACAGCTTTAATTTTCAAAAAAGTTTATGTCATTTTTGTAATAATAAAAAAATACCTTACTAAGAAAATGAATGAAAGTATCCTTAGGAGAAAAATAAGATTAAGAATCATCTTTATAGAACTTCACACCATGAAACACAAATCAATAGGCTCTTGATGATATGATGCTAGATAGCATGAATCAATTTTTTATAATTAATAATTATTAAAATAAAGTAGATTCCAATTCTTCCTCAAAGTGATCTGGAATGTTAATCTGGGGTTAAAATCTCACTCTTGATAAATTCTATTTCATAGAATTTGCCCAAAATGAAAACTCACCAATTCCATAAGTAAAATATCACACTAACTTATATTTGTTTTCTGCATTTAAATCACAATTTTATAAATAACTTTATAAACTGTTCTGCTCTACTTTTAATAAATTTAAGCCACATAGTGAATACAAATATTCCCGCAGACTATATTATGACCTTAATGTTGTCTGCCGAATCCTACCCCAAATATAATCTGTGATTGTGCTTGATTTCTCCAAAATTCCCCTGCAGTTTTGTGGGACAGTTGGCACATGCAGCTCTCCCTCCTGTTCATGACTACTGATCATTCAGCTATGTCAGTTCCAAAATGGACTCCTGTGGGGCTGGGCTGTAAATTTAGTGGAGCCAGAAAGAGGACTCTCCATCTTTCTCCGTCTTCTTTAAATCTGCAGCACAATGTGTTGGCACTTAGTAGGTGATCAGTTAATATTTGCTGAATAAGTGAGTTGATAAGACTCAGTAAATATGCAGGGGCTTTGCTTCTGGTACTAAGCTGATAAAACAATGGAAAGACTGAGAAGGGCTAGGATGGGGAGGGAGTCGCAGTTCTTGTCATTAAGCAGGAAATGAACAAAATCAGAAAGAAATGTATCAGGACAAAGGATTGAGGAAGATGGGCTAGAAAAGGTTTTGGAAACAGCAAAGAAACCATGGAGACAATCGCTCTCATATATGATGTAAGTTACTTTAATTGTTGAACTGAGACCACCCTTCTTGTTTCAATATTAAAGAAAATTGGATATATATGTGCTCGAGGATGGAGTTCTCCAACTTGTTGACTTGCAAAATTAGCTTCCACATTTTACATGATTAAATAAATTGACCACACACTGTGGATACCTCAGAGAAACCAATACACGGCCTGACAGAGTCAGCAAGCTCCATTCACCTGAAATCCCCAGATTGTAGGCATGCACAGTAAGAGATGAAAGGCATTGGGGTTTATAAATCATAATGTTAGTTTTCCTTTTAATTTTAACCTGTTTTGAAGACCCTAAAGTCACAGTCGACTAGCCTTTGAGCCAAGTGCAAAGAGAAGGTTAACATGTCAGGCAAATTTTTAAATTTTATTTATTGTTTCTTTATTAATCAGAAAGATGAGGTCTAGAGAAGATATTGCAATGTCATTGGCTCATTTCACCAATGACAAATTTGAATCTTTCAGAAATTTATTTCCTCAAGGTCACTCAGCCCCTAGGCAATGATGTCTCTGAATTCAACTTTGATTCTTCAAATGCTTTGTTTATTCCACCAAAACAGACTCTTCAATTTCAGGAGAATGCATGCCTATCAGTCTCTCCTCACATGTCACTGTAGAAATACTTACCCACAACCAAATATAGGAAACCATGATTACAGAAAGCAGCACTTAGTCATACTAAATTATCTTCTTTTTATTTATTTATTTATTTTTGGTGAGGTCGTTGAGATAGAGTCTCATTAAGTAGCACAAGCTGACCTCAAACTTACAGTGATCCTCCTTCCTCAGCTTCCTCAGTTCTGGGATTGCTGGTGTGTGTCAACATGCCTACCTTGAATTATCGTCTTGATTTAAGAAAGATCAACATTTTCTAAGTTTAGAATTCCAAATTCAATGGTTTCACAGACATCACCTCTTTGTATCTTTCTTATGTATCTCAACTTTAAAATATTGTCTGTATTAGAATTATTATCTTCCCTATTACTCAATTATTTCTTCCACAGCATTTATTGAAAAAGAGAAGCTAGGACGGAACATTTCCTCTTCCTTACAATTCTTTTGATCATCAACTCTAGAGCGATCCAACTTATAAACATCAATATAAGTTTCCTGCATGTTTTTCACAGTTTCCTAACTCACACACCCAGCATGCCTCATAATATTGGAGAGAGTAAAGTGCTACCCCAGTTATGAAATTTATGGATTCATTATTGGTTACGTTCTCACTTAGAATTCTTTCCATGCAAAGACGAACTGTATCAGAGAGCAGGCTGGTTCTCACATCTGTCCTCATGCACCTCAGTAAAGACAGAATATTTAAAACATGTCTTGAATTCACCAAACAATTTGTTTTGTTAACAAGTAAATGGATCTAGAGAAAAATATCACAAAACACTAGTCACTCATGCATGTTAATTGATGTGTCATTGGAATTTTCATATTAGGGATCAAGAAAAAGTTATTTTTTAAATGGTAGGGTCCAACGCCAAATGCCTTTCAAGATAATTTAAATGAAATAAAAAGAAAATTCTTTAAGTTTTTTTTTTCTTCTATATGTGGGTAGAACAAACACTCCACAAATACAGTACACACTGAGTAGAGAAGAGAATTTTGAAAGTTCTCACAATAAAGAAATTATATGAATTCAGCAATTACAAATTTGCCAATAGCCCTGTGTTGATCACTACCCAATGAACACATGAATCAAAACACCACACCATGTATCATAATTATATATATAATTATTATGTTTTAATCATAAAAATGAATTAGAAATAGAAAACATTTTACAATTGTGTTTCATGTCAGAGTTGTACATAACGAAAACTTCTGAAATTTTGAGGGTTACTTTGTATGGTTACTGCCTCAGAACATTATTTTTCCCTTTGTTAGTAACTATTTTCCTAAAGTAAAACTCAGTTCTCTGGTTTTGAAGAACATTCATTTATATTGCTAATGGTACTATGTACTACTTTCTCAGTCTTGGTCATTAGTCAAACCACAATTATATGTCTTTTTTTTTTAAGTTTTAACAATGGGCACAAAAATAAGTCAGATAATTTGCTCAAGGTCAAACCTCATGTCAAGTTCCACCAAGATTAACTTTTGGTTTCAGGCAACAGGATGTTCTGCCACATTTGCCTCCCTGGTGACCCTACAGGTGTTTATTCATAAACTCTTCCTAGGAGAAGTAGCAGGCAATTCTGGTAAGGCTGGCTGATAAGGTAAATTTAGCTTTAATGATTACAAAATACGAATGTATGGACTGTGATATGTACTAGGCAGAGAGAAGGAAAAAAAATCACATATGTTGTCAGGAACAAGGATTGTTTGTATTGCTTCTTTTGACAAAATGATTTTCAGGGGCATGTAATATAAACCAATATGGTGAACCAGGACAGACTGTAACCAGGACAGACTGTGTTTCTTGTGGTTTGCTGTGTAAATACTGTGGTGGATATACAAGCATCCCTTGAGATCCAAGGCTGCAGAATCCTGAGAGTGCAGAAAGTGAGGACACTCCATAGAAAATGCGTAGTATGTGCATGAATTTCCTATGTGCCTTAAGCCCTCTCTAGAAGATTTGTGGAACCTCATGCAATATAAAAGATATGTAGATAGTTTTTGTACTGTTTTAGTCAGAGACTAATGAACACAAGTTTGCACACGTTCAGTCCAGATGTAATGAGTTTTTAGTACTGTTAATCTAATGTGTGGAATCTGAGGATGTAAATACAAAGGACCAACTGCATGTTCTCTATTTATTCAGAAATGTACTTTTCTTATTGTAAAAACATGCTCATTACAGATAAAAGTCGTAATACATCAACAAGCTTCAAAAAGAAAGAAGGAAAATATCCATTTACATATCTAGAAATAAAGAAAATGTCAGTTTACATAACCAGTGACAACCACTATTAACCTGCTCAGTCCCCTCACCCACATGTATACATAACCCAAATCCTATAATATGTATTTCTTGACATGCTTTTCAATGGGTCAGTGTGTTAAGAAAATTTCTTCTTACCAGTCAACATGGGTGTCCAATAGGTTAAACTGGGTTATTCAGTGTCTGCAATCAGAACAAAAATATTTTAAAAAGACAAACTCTATTACAGTTCCATACCTCCAAAATAATGGGAAAGTTCACCATAACCATGCAAAGTCATACAGATGTCCTAAAATACACCCCTCATTATTTGACCCCTCAAAGGCCATCATCTTGTCTAGGTCTTAACTCTGATTTCATAACTTTCAGGGCTACTTCAAGCACAGATGCAAACCATTTGCCTCCTTTGCCCCACTAAAATTCAAATTTCCTAAGAATATTTTATATTTTACATTCTCATGTTTACAGTGCCAGACAATGACGGGCAAATAATAAGTGTGAGTAAAAAATATTTCAAAGGAATAAATGAGTCATAAGATCTACACCTCCAAAAACATGGAAGAGTGGTCATTATGATTAGTTCTCCACTTGGCAAAATACCAAGATGGGAAATGGAGTTCAAGAGTTATAATTTTACGTATTCTTGAATTGGCAAGAAAAATTGAAAGGTAAATGGAAAGCGCACATGTTGGTAAACATGACACAGAAGGTGGTGCCATGTTAAAAGAGAAAAGCCTTTCAAACAGAATTAGGCATTTAAGAGCTGCTCAGAAAATGGTAGAGTCTGCCTTTGACAACTAGGAAGGAGAGGATTTGAATCGAGGAAAGGGCAATGGATAGGTTGAGACCCCACGGGAAACCAAGGCAAAGAGAAGAAATAAAATGGTCTACTCTGAGGATGTACAACCACAAGCATTTCCATGAAAAAAATTACCAGAACTAAATTTCACTACAGCTAAGCTTCATAGACTGGCAAAGCCAGGAAATCAATGTGCTACTGAGATGCGGACACTCTGGTAATGGGAGAACTGTCCATTTTCTGTAGAGGAAGGAGTAAAATGTCTCTGAATGTGTGCTCAGAAAATATCCAAGGATGGTTTGATATTTGATCATGTTTACAATATTTTTAAAGTAATATAATAATATTTTTAAAGTTGCTGAATGCCATTTGACTCTGCTATTCCTCTGCCAGTTATATACACAAAAGAATTAAGAGACTCATATCACAGTGACATATGTGCACCCATGTTTATAGCAGCTGAGTCTGTGATTGCTAACTCTTGGAAACAACCAAAATGTCCATCAACTGGAGACTGGATAAAAAAGTTGTGGTTCTTCTAGAGAGTGGAGTATTACTCTGCCATAAAAAATGATAAGATTGAATCGCTTGAGGACATACGCTCCACATAGCTTGAGGACATTCTCATAAGTGAAATAAATAGGTCACAGATTGTAAATATCATATCTTTTCTCTAGTATGAGAAGATGAAGATGTAAATGAGTTCTAGAATGTATGTTATATATTGTGAAATAGAAAATACTCAAAGCAAAATGGGGTGAAGGGGGAAAACAATGAGATTATAGCAAAAAAGAAAGGAAACAAAGTTTATGTATATAGGGGTGAAGGTAGTAGGGTGGGTAGGGCTACAGGGAAAAAATGAGAATTAAGTTGTATCTTATACTGGTACAAATTCTCATTGTGGAGTACAATCATGATGTGTATATGTAATGTACCAATAAAGATTTCAATTTTTAAAAAGTTGATGAATGCATATGGAAACAAATGATTCCACTTAACAGCAATTTTTAAAATTACAGATTAACAAATGAATATTTATGATGTCTAAAAAAAGCTAGATTTCAAAATCATTAGATGTAAATTGTAAAAGTGTGTGTAAATTTTTTTAAATGAGATAATTATATAGAAAGCCAGAACATAGCAAAAAATAGTGTCAGGGTGACAAAGCAGGTTTGAAATGAATGTGGGTAGCACTTATAAAAATGAAAACATAGGGCCAGGGAGTTAGCTAGTGGTTCCAGAGCCTGTCTTGCAAGCACAAGGGCCTAGGTTTGATTCCTGGTAACCACATACAATACTGGGTGTGGAGACTCACGCCCAGTAGCAATCAGTACCACATACCACAGTGCCGGGCATGGTGGCTCATGCCTGTAACCCAGCACTCGGGAGGCAGAGGCAGGAGGATTGCTGTGATGTGAGTTTAAGGCTGAGCTCAGGGCCAGCCTGAACTACAAAGCGAGATCCTGTCTCAAAATAAAAAAAAAAAGAAAGAAAGAAAGCCTAACTAGAAACCCTTCTTGTGATGACCTATTGTACGTGTCAACCTGACAGGGTCATGAAGCACTGACACAGCTGCTGCTGAGAAGGAAACTCTGAGTAAAAGTCAGAATCCATTGACTGGGTGAAGCAGATCAGCCCCCAGAGTTAGTGGGCCCTGGTCAATCAATCAAAACCTGTCCTTCAACAAATAAAAGGAGAAAGAAAATGTGATTTCTATATGCAATGGAGTACTACTCTGCCATAAAGAAGGATAATTGTGGCTTCATTGTAGCCAAATGAATGCATCTTGAGACCCCAGTGTTATAAGTGAAGTGAATCGGACACACACATTTCAATGTCACATGGTTTCTCTTATATGAGAATCCTAAAGTGGAAATAAAGGACAAAATAAAAAATAGGTAATGGACAAAAAGGAACTAGATCTTTTCAAGAATAGAAGAGGACCAAGAGATGGAGGGACAGGGCAGAAGGGTAGGGAAGGGCAAAAGAATCAAGATGTGTGATGGAACCATTTCTTAAAGCAAACACGTACCATAAAGAGAGCAAAAAGCACTAACAAATGACTGAGTGAAAGGGAGTGCTCCTCTTCTTGCCTGATCACTCTGAGCCTGAACAATCAGCTTTTCCTGCTGTCAGGCTTAAAGTGAAAAGCTGGCTTTTCTTGGGTATGAAGCCCATTGATTTTTTTCACTCAACCTTAGTCTTAGGTTTTGAGACTAAAACTTCTCTTGGTCTCTATCTTGCCAATTACAGGTCTGGGCACTTCTCAATCTCCCCAGTTCCTTAGTGTATATAATGGGATATGTATGTCATTTCATATGCCTTAGATGTTATATGTATAGTATTGTCATAACTTAACTATTATACTTCTAAGTAGAATTCTGCCAAATAATCTCAATTATATATTTCTAGTGGCCATGGACAAAAAGTAAGAAACTAGAGCAAAATCTGGGCTAAGGCTAGGAAATGAAGTACTCTAGAAAATACAAAAACTTGAATAAAAGTGCTTTCTGCAGATGGCCTGGCAGAACACAGAAGCTTAACATGTACTACAAGCCCACATGAGACCAAATTGAACATTTAGAGCTTGGTTTCTACTGAATGTGTATTGTTTTCTTATCATGAAGTAAAAAATACGTAAGGCTATTTTTTTTCAAATTAGATCGCTTCACAAGTTAATCTATTCTTTAAACAAAAATGTTAACAAGGTATACTTCAGGTTACTTAAACCTCCAGAACAACAATTAATTTCTGATACAGTATAAAGTAGACCAACAGTATAGACAGAATGAAATAATAATTTAATAATCAGTACTAGAAAAATACAGATAAAAAGAAAAGATGAAACAAAAATGGGAGAATTCTAAAATAACTTACAAAATAGTAATTTTCTTTTTTTTTTGTTTTTTGTTTTTTTGAGACAGTGTCTCACTTTGTAATTCAGGCTGGCCCTGAGCTAAGTGTCAAACTCATATCACAGCAATCCTCCTGCCTCTGCCTCTGCCTCCTGAGTGCTGGGATTACAGGCCTGAGCCAACACATCCAGCATTATGATCTGTGGTACTGATTGCTGCTGGGTGTGAGTCTCCATGCCCAGTATTGTATGTGGTTAACCGGGAGGTCGAACCTGGGCCCTTACACTTGCAAGACAGGCACTGGAACCACTGAGCTAAACCCCCTGCCAAGATGGTAAATTTTAAAATAACCATATCAATAATTTCACTAACTTCATAGTCTAAATATCCCAATTATAATGATCTATATATATAATCAAGATCAAAGTTTATTTGTACTATAAGTGCACATTTTAATTGTAAAAGTATAGGTAAATTAAAAATAACACTATGGAGGGCAATATTCTCTGTAAACAAGAATCTGAAGGAAACTGATGTATACTAACATCACATGATGGCCGAAGGAATATTCAACTCAGCAAGGTCTGATTTTATAAAAAGTAAATATCTAATGTCAGGTTCACATCTTATGGCATTCGATGTAATCATTCCATGTTATACTGCACATCTTTTTTTTTTTTTTTTTTTTTTTTTTTTTTTGAGACAGGGTCTCGCTTTGTGGTTCAGGCTGGCCCTGAGCTCAGCCTCAAACTCACATCACAATCCTCCTGCCTCTGCCTCCCGAGTGCTGGGATTACAGGCGTGAGCCACCACGCTCTGCACTGTGGTATGTGGTGCTGATTGCTGCTGGGCATGAGTCTCCACACCCAGTATTGTTATGTGGTTACCAGGGAGTTAGCTCAGTGGTTCCGGCGCCCGTCTTGCAAGTGCAAGAGCCCGGGTTCGATTCCCCGGTAACCACATAACTATACTGCACATCTTAAGACTACACTGAATCCTCCAAATATATGGAAGCACAAATTGTCGTTTTAAAAATGAGACAAAAGAAGGAAAGAGTTCATAAATGATAAAATGGTTAACTCACGAAAAACCATTGCAATTCTAAATTTTTATGCACCTAAAAAAGAATTGCAAAATATATAAAGCACAAATGTGTAGGAGAAAAAATAGAAATAGAAAAATCCATAACTGGATTTGTAGACATATACATATTTCTCTCAAAATCTGTTAGAACAGTAGATGAAAAACCAATAAATGTAGAAAAACTGAAAAATACTATTCTATCTTAACCTGACTTTTATAAAGCACTCTCAATAACAGTTGCAAATATATAGAAATTGTTTTCAAGTGCACATACAATATTTAGCAGGACAGATAGATCAGTAATACACATAGAAGAGGTCTCTAAGTGAATTGAAATTAAACACTGTGCTCAATGACCATGATGTAAGTAAAGTGCAAATGAACTTGGGAAGATGTTTACATCAACATTAAATACTAAGAAATTGGAGAACACATGTATAAGTAAACAATGGATCAAGAGAAAACTCCAGATACACTAAAATTAGTATGTGCCAAATAAAAATTTTAAAATATGTACAAGTTTATCCATTAACCAAGGGAATATCTAAAGAAAAATATGTAGCCTTGAATATTGATATTACAACAGGAGAAATAACTCTCAAGCAATGACGTGATTCTTGCTTAAGAAACTAGAAAAAGAACAGCAAATTGAAACCAAAACTATAACTGGGCTGAGTTCAAGGAATTAATAAACTGGTATCCAGAGTTGTCATGAAAAACAAAAGATTTAAAAACGTCAATATCAGCAATAAAATTAGACACTATTGGATATATAGAGACAAGAAAAAAGCATGAATAGTTTTATGACAATAAATTTTATCACAAAAAGTGTGAAATTCTGTAAAATACACAAAACACAAAGATCACTCAAGAAGAGATTATCTAATATAGATAATATAATACTTACTGAGAAATCATGTCCTTAAATAAAAATCTTCTAGCTAGGAAATGACTGTGTAGGAAAATGGGTAGGGAAGAGCTGACATCAACTCTACACAGTTTATTGTAGAAAACTTAGAACTAATTCCCAACTCATCATATGAGACCAAAATCACTCTAAAAGCAAGAAGACTACCTAGATCTTCCCCAAAAGCTAAAATCCATTAGTATAAAATTAATACGCTGTATTGTTCGGATTCATATAGATCAGAAATATTAGAACATAATTAGAAATGTTGCTTTAATATTTTTTTTTCTGAATGAGGTTATACAGCAAAACAAAAATTCCGCACACCAGATCTCTAATGAAAACTTTCCAGGTAAGTATATGAACTTTGGAGAAATTCCCTCAACTGAACCTATAAACTAGTGAAATGTATCTGCTCATACACTGTTTCCATTTCCTTCTCTCCAGAAAGATCTCTTTCTTCAGCAATTCGATTTACTCTCTACTGCTGACTCAGGACTATACTTCTTTCCATTGAGAAATGTGCGTTAGATGGAAGGTGAAGTCATCTGTCACAAAATTCAAAGGAAAACAATCCACTAAACTCTCCAAGAAAGATTATCCTTACAGACGAGAAATTTACCTTGTCCTATATGCTCTGAAGTGTACCTTTAGAGAATACTGTTTCAAAAGAGTTTTTCTTACTTCTTAGCAGATATCACAGTGGCAACATAGCAGAACAAATTATCAGGCTCTTTGATTCATTTTATAGTTTAACTATCCTTAACTCTCCATTATCAGTGGAAATAACAATAGTCACATAAATATTCAATCAAAATATTCTCTGTTACACACTGACCTAGGTACACAGTGCTGTGAGACGTTATTTGAAAAAGTTGATATCATTTGATACTACAAATGAAAGAACTTTGCAGTAAATGGTGAAGTTCCCCAGAGAATTTATTTCTTGGTTCAGAGGGGAAAAAATGGTAATAATCCTTTATAATATCTAAATGTTGCTCCTCAAACAAACTCTAGTTTAAAATCATGGGGGGGGGCGGGGATATAACTCAGTGGTTCCAGCGCCTGTCTTGCAAGTGCAAGGACCCCGGTTCGATCCCCAGTAACCACATAACAATACTGGGTGTGGAGACTCACACCCAGCAGCAACCAGTACCACATACCACAATGCCAGGTGTGGTGACTCACGCATGTAATCCCAGTACTCGTGAGGCAGAGGCAGGAGGATTGCTGTGATGTGAGTTTGAGGCTGAGCTCAGGGCCAGTCTGAACTACAAAAGCAAGACCCTGTCTCAAAAAAACCTAAAAACATAAAAATAAAAAATAAAAAATAAAATCATGGTGATTCAACATTTTTAGCATGTCCAAGTGTAACTGGACCCCAGGGAATAAAGCTATGACAAACGAATGTGTAGAAGACTGATAGGTAAAACCAGGATGTCACATTGTAAATTTCCAGGAAAATTCAGAACTGTGCTTTCTTGGTAGACAAATGTTCAGAGGAAAGTTGAATCAGAGAACTATTTCTTAGAACAAAGGAGGGAGGATGTTTTGTCATCAGGCCTGCTACCCCATAGTCTATCTGTTGGAGCTCTCTCTTGATGTTGTGTCCAAGAACTTGGACGCCCTTACTTTCATTTTGTCTGGAGAGCCCAACCAATAATTGCTTCTCCAGCTTGTGTTTTGTCTTGGTTTTCAGGGACACCAATACTGATAAAGGCAAATGTTCTTTAGAAAGATGAATACTAATACTCCAATTCTGATCTTGACCCAGCATGAATTCTGACTTAGTAAAAGCAAACCAGGTAGCACCAACTTACTATTCCTCATTAGCTGTGTTAATGGCACCTCAGTTAGCCTGCAAGCACTTTCAGTAAGTGACTAAGAAGAGAGTAAACAATATTTTAAAAATTTTTAAGTTGGTACCAGAAATTCCTGGAAAGTTAGTTAATTTCTCAATTCTCTCTTGTTTCTATTTCATTTTGAATCTAACCATAGAAATTAAAGTGCTGTATTGAAGTAGAAAGTAGAAATGTATGGATTGCCATGAAATTTCAAGTAACTACTTTAATATCTGTTTACTCTCTTGACAATTAAAATGATAAGTCCATAATATGTTTGGCCCTAATGTACTCTAAAATAATATACTCATGCAATAGGTCCTTCCTGGTAGAAAGTATACAGGCAGAGTTATTGAGGACTAACGGTGTTAGAGTCATAGTAAAATATTCTACAAGTTATATATAGACATAAAGTACATACAGATGGTGGTGCAGGGCTGTAGTAGTCATAGCTATTCAGGAGGCTGAGACAAGAAAATCATGGAATCCACAGTTTGAGACAAGTCTGGGTGACATAGCAAGACCTGGCCTCTCAAAATCAATGTGCCAATCAGTCAACTAACTAATCATTAAGAAAACTTTTTCCTGATTTTTTGTAATAAAAATATAGTAGTGTTCAGTGAGTATTCACTGAAATTATTTCTAGTAAATTCAGTTATCTGGCCAAATGTAATCAAATCAATAATAGGTTTTTAAAAGTAGGTAAGTAGCTTCCATCAAGTGCAGTTTTCAAAGTATTGCTTGTATGTATACTGTACCTTTACAGCATTTATAGAATTTTTCAGATTCTTTAAATGAAGTGATATTTGGTCAATTGCTGCCGAACTAAAATTGTAGGGTAGTTTCTTTTGAATTCAGGCAAAAAGTACTCTTGTCTGGCTGTTGCAGGACTGGACATTTATATGCCTTAGTTGCTTGAACAATTATCTTGAATATTAAGTCCTCTTATCTGAAGAACCATTTACTAATATGTATCAGGAGATCCATTATCTCTGTCATTAGGTACAAAACCTCTAGTGTGATGTGTGCTCTCTCAAAAACATTAACCTTACAATTTCTTCTATTTTTTCTCAAGGTGCATCAGATATTACTAGGAATAGATTTCTTCTATCTAAAGATTTCTCAGAGTTCAGTTCCTTCTCTTGCAGGCCAGCCATTGTATTTTGATTTATTAAATTTAATTGATATCTTTATTCAGAACTTTAAATAGAACTTGCAGAAATATACAACTTCTCTTGCAGCATTTTGTTCTCAGACATCATGAAATAAACTCTATCATTCGTTAACGTGCATTAGGTGATTTCTACCTATCCTTAATGGTTTCAAACATTTTATACATGCAATTGACCTGTGAACAACACAAATCAGAACTACATAGTTTATTTATATGTGAATTTTCTGAAGAGCTGTTACAAGTTTTAAAAAATTTTAGATGGACTCCATAAAAATTGACTGTCTAATTAACTGATAATATGTATGCAGATGTATTTTATATTTTAATATCTCAAAATGTATCTATCATTATCAGCATGACTTACATAGAAGTTTATTAGAAAGATTAAAATTGACCCAATTTACTTCACCACAGTTTCAAAACATAAGGATATCATTCATAAAGACACATAAGCAGAAATAAAGATACAGTATTATATCATAACTGCATAAAATCAAGTGTAATAGCCTTAGTACAACAATTTCAGGCTCAACTGATGCTACTATCATCAGGGGTCAAATGTTGCCTGGATTTTACTGCACAGGTGGTGAGTACCTGAACTTCTGAGTTGTTTAACTATCAATTCTATCTCTTTTATTTCTGATAACACAGAAATGTTTCCCATTCTACAGATGTAGTTTCCCATTCTACAGGACACAAGAATTAAAGACCCAGATGATTGCTCAGAGTCCCACAGATTACAAAAAGAGAGAGAGAGAGAAACTGGAAATGTTACTTGGCGAATCTGATCAAATGAGTCAATCAAACTCTGTACCAGACGAAGCCTACCGTCCCTCGATGTAAAATAGGCACCCACTAAAGCCACATTTTCCAGATTTTGGAAACCAATTCAATTTGTCTGCTAGCCATAGACAAATCAGTTGTTTTGATTCTTGAGTGGAAATTCATCTCTAATGGAAGGAATGCTTTTTCACACAGTAAGTGTACCAATATAGTTTATTTGTCTTCAAGAGTTTGACAGGCAGAACTGCAGCTTTCAAGCTGGACAACATGAGTGAAACAATACAGTGCTTGGCACAGATTCTGCCAGGCAGATGGAGACATAGGAAACTATGACTTCAATACAGATATTAGTTCAACGATATGTATAGAGGATTCCATAAAGCTAGAGAAAGCTCTGTTACAAATGAAGAATTGGAAATAAATGCATCTTGCCCCTTTAAGGAAATACTCAATAAGAATAATCATCACAGAATACAAATAAATATCAGACAATAAATAATAAATCCAACAAACTTATTGCTTAATATAATGTTCATCTAGTAAACAATGCTAACAAATCCAGGGGTGATTTTCCATCTCATATAGCCAGTCTAACAACCATGTTTTACTAAGAAACTCAGTCATAGAAGACATCCAAGGAGTTTAATTTTGATTTCACCTTTTTCTAAACTCCATACATTTAAAAATTACGTAAAGCTCAAATTATCTTCCAAATTGACAGAGAAGTTATTATAATTGTCTTTGAAAGAGCATAACTTTTCTTTTTCCCACATCTTAAAGTTCTGGGGCACAACGATGAATAAACAGTCATTGACGATCTCACACATTACCAATGTACTCTTCATTAGAATTTCACTTTTTCTTCCAAGGGCACTTCCGGTCCTCCACTTACCTGCTCACCTGACAATGCACCTGGACAGCATTTGCAGAAGCAAAGAAGCCAAACGCAAAAGCAAAGCCTTACACTAGGCAACCATTCCTTGAATGTCTAGCCTGCTTCCTCTTTCTCCCTCTACTGCTTCTCCTACCACCTCTCGGCACAGCTGAACTTTAGGAGGCCCAGGAGAAGGAAGAAATAAGACTTTAAATAATTTATTTGGAGAAACAGCCAGTGAAGAGGAACAAATCATGTTTCGCTAAAAGAACTGGGACCTTTGACTCTCCCCTTTTCGCTCCACTACCTGGAGCCCTAGCTGGATTGCATTAGTGAAATTTTCCTTTGATGGCATTTTAATATTCTGCCTTGATGACTTTTTAGCAACATTTACTTTCAGAGGTCTCGAGTGTTCCCTCAGAGGAAATGAAACATGTCAGAGCCCATTACAAAAATCAAAATTTAAATACCTCAACCACATTCGGGCTTATACACAATCCCATCAGCGCTTAAGCTGGAACTCACAACTATTCATTCTCCTGCTCGATCAGTAATGAGTACATTTGATGAAGCATTCCAGGGTCAGGGAACACACGTTAGTGATCTCATTTAACCCATTGATTGCCTGGCCAGGAAGGACTGGGCCAAGTGTTGATTAAATTGGAACATGCAAATAATTTTCAGCAGTACCAACACAAACTTTTTCCTCTGTATGGTTCTTTTATTTTTAAGCAATCACAACTCTCATACATAATAGGAAGAAGATAGTAAGATGACAGCTGTAGATTAGAGTCAGGGTTCTTTGGGAATTACTTTGGGCTCATATGTCCTATAAATCAACCTGTTTCGTTTTTACCCAACTGTGTCCATGGTCATCCATTATTTTAATGATTAGAGGATCATCAAAGCATTATTTCTGTTGGAGCAACACCTCACTTTGTTCACTTTCCTGACTCCCTCAAGAAATTTCAACACATCCCTAGTAAAGAATCCCAGATTCTTATAATCCCAGATTATAAATTTATAATCTATCATATCTTGTGTCTTAACTGACATCATGGGGTTGGATCCAGGGTTGTTTGGATCTTGACCTTACATGGACGAAGTAAGGTAAGTCACACACATCAATGTTTGACATTACCCTTAAAAGTGTCAAAAACCCTGATTCAGTGAAGCTGAGAACAGAGGGATTTCAACCTCTCTTTAGCATGGCAACCAGCCTTCTACATGGCCTTTTGCAACCCAGTGTCTCTCACTGGTGCATCTCCCCTTCAGGGAAGGGGAGATAGTTTAAAGTTCTCAATGACTCGTACAATGGACATTATTTTTAATTTACCCTGAAGGACGTTTCATCTAAGCTAATAGATCCATTCAAATTACTAGTTAAAAGCAATGTTCGTTGTTCCTCCTTATACTACTGCTTGTTCATAGGCTGGCAAAGATGTGTCGTGAAACTCTTGAGGAGCAGTAAAAGGCATTAAGAAAATCGAGCATGCCAAGAAGAATGCTAAAAAAGTAGAAGAATTACCTAGAAGGAGGTAGACAAGGTGAATTTCCTACTCATTTCTCCGCAGTAAAATTGCTTTAAAGCCACTTTCTATTCACCTTCAGGCCTTGAGCCTGCAGCAGCTTGATGCTGTGAAGCCAGTGTCTCTTGGTTTTTTGTTCCAGCCCTTCCATTTGTGGATGAAGGAAAGGCCCATCAAAATCTGAATGAAAAATGCTGGATGAAGAAAGGAAGCTACGAGGTGTTCTCATGGTGCCACTGTGCATAATAGTCCAAATCAGAAGCAATTTAAACTTCTCATAGACACTTAGAAACTGAATAAATAGTCATTCTCTTTTAATTTCATCTCTCTACCCTTTGGGGAAAGTGTTGCAGATATAGCCATGCTGCTGGACAAACGGAGAATGCTAACTCAATTTCACTTGGAATTTAGGTAAAGTGAGGTAGAGTAGTCATACCAGACTCAGTCTACCTCACTCTCTTCCTTCTAATAGACTCCTTGTTTTTCACATGCATGCACATGCATGAGATTTCAACTCTAACCTTGTATCATAATCACTCAATCATAGATTACAGATAGCTTTAGTGTCTTCTGCTTTCTTTCCATTTGGGTTCAAGTCAAAGAGGAGTTTAATTTTTTTATTCTAGATCTATAGGGAAAATTGCCATTTTATACAGGCAAACATTAACTTTTTAAAACTCATGTTGAATGTTTACATCTGTAGTTTCTCCCAGAGGGATGACTTTCATTCCTCACTTTAATGCCAACCTCAACTTCTCTCTCTATGGCTGCTACATTTCATTAGAATCTTGTTTTTATCAATACCAACACTGTATCTTCTTTCTTATTCCTGTATTTCAATCCTGGTAGCTAGAGAGATGAAAATTTAAAAGCAGTCTGGAAGTGTGGGTTGACTTCCTTATCCAAGATCAGGAAGCAGTGGAAATGAAGGAAAGACATAAAGCACTAATGAGCCTTTTTCTTAAACTCTTGTCTTGTAGCCTGTGTACACCTGAGAGAATGAATTACAGGGACTAAGGGATACCACATCCGAGAATATGGCTCACAGTAAAGTCTCTGGTCTCTACTTGTTTCTTTGAGCCATCTGCTATGCTCCTTCAACATGAATATTGGCATCACTGCTACTATTTTTTCCGACTGAGATACTTTCCCTAATATTCCTAGTGTACAACAGGGCAACTCTTTCTCCTCCTGGATCCTCTCTGGATGCCCACTGAATTGTGTCATATGTTTTTCTTTGTTCCTACTGGACTCACATTCCCATTAGCATTTCCTCTCATATTCTGTTATAACCTATGAAGTGAAACAAGCATGAGAACTCCAAACTTTCTAGGAAAGCAGATATCTGATGTTTTAAGGCAAGGGGATAGATTTCAGGTACAGTGAGGTAGTAGCAGCTGGTCGGGAAACAGGAGAGACTTTTGAGCTTTCCTGGAAAGGACTGATAATGAGGATCTATAGTACACTACCACAGTAGTGACAAGTACCAGAGTTTGTTTGTTTGATTGGGGGGGGGGGTTCACAATTGATCTCACAGATTTTTGTCTTCTTCTAGAAACTTGAACCAATTTATGACTTTTTAGAAATTTAAAGAATTTGAGTTCTTATTATCTGAATCTAAGAAAGTTTCAATTGAAACTTAATTCTTTTCCAAAATTGATAAGTCTAAGAATTTAGGAAAAACAAAAAAAGGAGGGAAAGAATTAAAACTGATTGAAATCCAAAGTACAATTGTCTACCATGAGCACATATGATAACATTTATCTTCTGTTTCTGAAATTATTTTAATTTTCTAGATCTATGAGAATCTCTTCAAAGGGCCAAAAACATTTGTTATGGCTTAAAAACTAGAAAACTGAAATAGCTACAAAATAGAAGCTATTACACACAATTTAGAAAAATCTTATTAGTAGACTTTGATTGGAACAAAAAAAAACCCAGATGAATTTATATATAAATATTAAGTGTTTATATAAGTCTGTTTGATGGTCATTCATGTACCACATACGTTATGAAATGAGATATGGTTATGAAGACATAAGTATCTTTAGAATTATTAAAATATGCAAATTCCTAAAAAATAACTTAATCAAATCTGATATCTTTCTATCTGAAAATCATCTATCAATAACATAATGATGGTCAGTGTTAAGGAGAACCAGTTCCACCTAACACAGGCATCAGATGTACCTCACGTTGATCTAACAGGAAAATGTGGGAAATGTTCCCCTCTGAGTCCCTTCATTTGACATGTCTATGTAATAAAGTTCCAGGCAGTGGCTCCATTCAGAAATAATGCAGTTATAATTTTGAGTCATTTCATCAACCTGATCCAGGACCTGTATATGGATTCTCTGACCCACTTCCTTCTCCTATTGATCTCCACCCTGTCCCTCACTTACATTATAAATCCACCAAGTGGCACACTGGGCTGCTCTTCTGTAACATGAATTTATGCTAATGGCTGTCTGCATATGCTTATATCACATATCTATATTAAGCTTAATAGTCTGTTACATTGCTTCTTAACCCTGTGTCCACACATGATTAACTTTCCTGATTTCTTTCAAAACCGTTATTAACACAGTGTAACATTTCACTCAACATGTCACTAAGTTTTTCTGCCTGATGCCCGAGTTGGTTGGGGTGGCTATAAAACCCCTTAGCCTCTGCAAGTAAAAAGGTGCATTAAAACATTATGGGTGCATGGAGTCTCCTTTTGTGCATTTGTGCAAATTAAAACTAGCAAAAGCTTAAAATATAACTTGTAGTCAGGAACAAAACCCCTTTGGTCTTCTACATACTAAAAAAGATATCAAAATGTAACAAGGAAATAGTGGGCTTGGGGAGTGCTAATGAATATACCATGGTCTGGGGAATATTTAATTTTTTTTTCTTTAAGGAATTTTAGAATTTGGCACTAATATATTTGAAAT
>PVIR01030913.1:0-19915 GCA_004026965.1 Petromus typicus | reverse complement strand
ATCTGACTATAGTTTTGACTAAATTTTCCATATCTCTTCATTTCAAATAATTTTCATATTCATTTTAAATCTTTATAATTCCTTTAAATTACAAAGACCACTTACATTCATTTAAAATGTTAATTCTTGGGCTGGGGATTTAGCTCAGTGGTTCTAGCACCTGCCTTGCAAGTGCAAGGGCCCAGGTTTGATCCCTGGTAACCACATATAACAATGCAGGGTGTGAAGACTCACGCCCACCATCAATCCTACCACTACCACAATGCCAGGTGTGGTGGCTCACACCTGTAATCCCAGCACCTGGGAGGCAGAGGCAAGAGGATTGCTGTGAGTTCAAGGCTGAGCTCAGAGCCAGCCTGAACTACAAAGTGAGATCCTGTCTCAAAAAAAAAAAAAAAAAGTAACATGAACAGTACACTGTTCCAGATATTGACCTTGAATATATAGTCAGTTAGTGAAAGTCCTCTCTAAAACTGGCTAACCAATAGATCAATAACCCAGTAACACAAGCACTTGATGTCATGTGGAAGCCCAGGACAAATGTAACTGTGCTTACCTGAGAAAGGCAGGCAGTGATTCCAAAAAAAACCTGGCACGACTCTGGAGAAAACCCATTCACTCTTTTTCCAGTCATTAAGGTCACAACAGACATGATGAGCGCAGCCTGAGCTTCACAGACACACAGCCCACAGCTGCTGGGCAGTGCTCACATGTCTGCCTCCCATTCAGTCCTTTCAGCAAAGGAAGAGAGAACAAAGAACAGGGGCAGTGCAGAGCGGACTGGAAAAGACACAGGGTACACGACAGAAGGGACTAAGCAGTTTCCAGTAAAGTGCGCTCTAGAGTCCCATCTCCCCACTTATCAAAAACAGTGGGCACAAGACACCCAGGGAAAACATCTGGACCTCGGACAGCAGTGCACTGCAATCTACAGACACACACAGGCACATGCACCGCAACTGCTGTAAGAGCTAAGTAATAATATCTTAACTTTTAGAAGGAAACCTGGTGGCATCACTTGCACTACAATGTAGAACTCCTCCCTCAGAGCCTGAGCTCTGGCTCTATCCTTGCCGGGAACTGGTGACCTCCACACAAGAGCAGGTGACGCCGAAACCCTGAGCCTTCCCGGACCCCTCGGTTAGCTGCTGAGCTCACCACACCTGCAACACAGAGAGCAGGGCACCCAGAAGGCAGGCTGGGTCTACATCCCTGCGCCTGCTGCTTGGGGCCCACCCCAGCAGACATAGTGACGGTCCTGGACAGTCTGGAAGAGCCAGAATTCACAATGGTTAAATGATGCCTGCTGCAACTGAAGCTCTGTTACAACTTTAAAGTTCCCTACTTGTGTAGAGAGAAAAATCTTATAAATATCTGTCTTCCCCAACTATGATAAACTGCAGAACCCAGCATGACATGACATCTGCAGCCCCTTCCTCCCAGCAAGTCTCACCCTTCCTGCCTTGGATCGGGGGCTCTGCTCTCAGACAGCGGGACACACTGACTAAGCTCAGGGGCTGCCTGCGCCTCTTGTCCTCCAGCAAGAGCTTCTGGAGGATTGGTGCAGAAATAAAGTCAGAATGGGAGCATGAGCCTCTGTCTTCAAAACTACCATTCCCTCCCTGATGTTCTTCCCTCGAGCAAATAAATACAAACCCCCACTACCAGGAGCAGCTGCCCTTTACCCCGGAGCACAGTGAGAGGCTGCACAATTCCTGAGCTAGGCACCAAGGTTTTCTCCTTTAAGAAGTGTTTTTTAAAAGCTGTGTTCTCTGTTTCTCTGAGGTCCTCCATGAAAATATCATCGGAAGATTCCTTCTGTTTGCCCTGACTCAACAGGGACTACAGTGCTTTTAAAAGCACCGCCTGGCACAGTTCTAAAATCAAATAGGGCAAACGACATAATCTCTTACCCAAGCCTGAAAGTTCAACACCAGGACTGTGTTCTATCAGCTATTCTCAGAAGAAGCGATTTCCACAACTGGGCTCAGCTGGGAGGGTCTCGAGTGCGGCTAACTCCTTCCAGAGCCAGACGGCAGCCAGCAGGCCTGGAAAAGTACACGGCGGGCTGCAGAACGGCTTGGTGCCAACAGAGCCTGGGGCAGAGACGCATGCGGAAGTGCCACGGACAAGCATGTGAGCATGCACCCAGGAGCCCCTCCAGGACAGACAGGATGAGGCCACACCAGTGTCAGGGCCTGGCCCTCAGCACGAGCTGAGTGGGCACAGAGGTCTGATCAGCTGTCCATCCTGCCATCTGCTTGCTATAAAACTCGGCATTCTCCTCTCAGATTCTCCAGTGTGCTTGTCAAATATTCACGATTTGGTTTCTACAGACTGAGAAATCTAGAAGTGTTCTTTGTCAAGCTAGATTTCCACAAGGCTGAGAAGAACTAGCACTTATGTTTCCCAGTGCCAGCTAGAGCTGCTGGACACCGCTGGTCGCCCGTGACACAAGTGATGACAAGGATCAGACACATAAGACAGAGTGTTGGGACAGGAGGTGCAGAGGAGACATCTGTGCCTAACTAGTGTACCCAGTTTCACTCCATGAACCTGAAATGCTGAGTTACCTTTTCCCTCCACCCACGCCCCAGAAAAGGATACGGCAGAAGGGCTCCACACTGCACAGACAGGATCACCCAGGAAGGCTGAAAAAGAAAAGAACTAAATCAGAAAGCATTCGTGCAGATAGTACCAAGTACCGACCTCACATCACAGGCCAATCCTCACTGCGTGCAGTGAAAAGTCCAACTATACGGCAAGGCATTGCTGCATCTTTTTAAATTGATAATGCAGACCCTTGAAAGGCAGCTTACTGCACTTACTCTTCTGACACCCCCAGAAGTGGGGCTACACCCACCCACCAGAGCCAAAGTGGGGTGAAGTCAGGCCCAACACACACCTCCTGGAATCCTGAGTTAAATCAAGCATGGTGTTTTAGTAAGATCAGAGATACAGTGGTTACAAAATATAAAACTTGCTGGGGAGTGGTGACTCATCCATGTAAGCCCAGAACTCAGGAGGCAGAGGCATAAGAATTGCTGTGAGTTCCAGGCTGGCTTGAGCTACATAATGAGCTCAGGCCAACCTGAGAGTCCCTGTCAAAAAAAAAAAAAGCAAAACTTACATTTCTAACTGCTTAATGATCTTAGGAATTCCAAAACTCTCATTAGTTATAAAACAGATTAAGGGCCAAGGATTTATGTAGAGGAAAAGGTAGCTGTTTACCAGTTATGCAGAACTCCTGAGTTTCCTTATCACCAGTTCAAAGGATGTTCCAGGCATCTTGTTAAGTTTTGTATTACTGAATCTTACAAACGAGATTGGTAAACAAACACTGGGATAGGAACCAGGAAGAAATGCAAGGCCTGTGCCAGGAAATGCTCCAGCCCACCTCTTCTGTTTTTACCCCTATGCATTGCTACTTTGTATCGACTCCATAATAAAAGAGCTGTTGGAAGACAGGTAGGTGGTTCAGTCCTCTGAGGCTGTTCTCCCTTCTGGATCTCATCCCTGAGTGCCTCCAGGACATACATAGGACTTACACTGACAGATTTACCTCAATGCTTTCGGTGTTTACCTTGCAAGAGCAAGGCCCCAAGTTCGCAAGGCCCCAAGTTCGCAAGGCCCCAAGTTTGATCCCCAGTAGTACCTACCACAATGCAGGGCATGATGATTCAAACCCACATTCCTACTAATCAGTACCACACACCACAGAGCCAGGCATGGTGGCTCATGCCTGTAATCCCAGCACTCAGGAGGCAGAGGCAGGAGGACTGCTATGAGTTGTAGGCTTGCCTGGGGTACATAGTGAGCTCAGGGCCATCCCAAATTATAAAAGTGAGACCTTGTCTCAAAAAATAAATTAATTAAATAAAAATAATGATGATTAATTACAACCTTTTTTTGGGTGCATTATAGTCTTAGAAAATTATCTCACTTTCTATTTCTACATTTAATTTTTTACACGGTTTTTGTTTTTTGGGTTTTTTAACAATGGCTACAGTGGCTATTTACTCAGATCCCCTTTTGACATTTACTTTCTAAAGTCACATTCCACCCGGGGCTGACGGCCATGTTGTGATGCCACCTCCTCACCAGCCACTCCACTGCGGGCCCCAGAGCTCTCCTGCCTGACAGCAGGAACTGCAGTGACTGCAGATAGCACAGCTGGAAACACACTGTCCTCTCACTCGCCTGGGCCCAGCTAATTCTGCAGTGCCATACAGACTTGCTGTTTCTTTACTTTCCCTTCTCCTTTACTTTCCACAGTAGCCAGTAGATGTGTGTTTGTTTCAGTGCTGGGGACTGAACCCAGGGTGGGCCCCACGCTACCGATCACGGCTCTCACACCGAGCTCACACCCTTAGCCCCTGTTGTATGTATTTTCAGTGTGTGGCAAATTATCTACACACACAGGAGTTTCATTTCTGCATACTGAAGGGTAACACCAAGTACTTACTCCACGAAGGGGCTGTGGGCTCGGATAGGTCTAAGAACCGCTGGTGCAGCAGGTCTGGCAGTAGGACCTCGGCCCTAAAGTTAACCACCTTTCAATGGACTCTGCCTAAGAACGCAAGAGCACTTTAAAACAGCACACCAAGCTGGGCCAGAGAAGTTTGCATAGAGGGCAAAGGACAGACATACAGACAGGAAGGAATGGGGTGTACTGGCTCCTAGCTGTGTCTACAGAATGGCATCAGGTGGAGGGGCTACCAACCACCAGTCTCCATCAGCTGGCAAACGTCAGCCTCGTGGCTATGCCAAAACACATGCACCAGCACAAAGGTTGCCGCGTCTACCAGCACAACGGAACAGCCACTCGGGCTCGGGCAGCAGCCTCAGGACAGCTCATGTGAGAAGCTCCTCCTTACAGATCCCCTTTTGACATTTACTTTCTAAAGTCACGTTCCTAAGCCTACAAAGCAGTGTTAGACCCTGGGTCCTGATGACCTCTCCCTTACTTGACTCAACAACAGTCATCTGTTATTAAACCACAGAGGAAAAAAAAACAGTAATAGCAGAGAACTAACTGAAAACAAACACGAGCTGTTTACAAACAAAACTGGTGGGCCCACGGCACTCCCACCCTGAACACGCCAGACCTGGGAAGCTGCTTGCTGTCAGTACTCGGATGGAGAGAGAAAACTGAAGGACCAGCATTATGCAACTAACCAATTTTAAAGCCCACAGTAACAGCAATTACTAACCGGCCACAGCACAGGGGCACAGTCTCTGGAACAACAAAATCCGAACTCACTCGCCCGCCACGTTTCTAATAAACTATGCACAGGTGAGGTGGGAGGGTGGGGTGGACGGCCAGCAGGAAAAGGACAGTGTGGTCACGTTGACCCTGGTCATAGTTAAGCAGTCAAGCAGAGTGGACTCCGCTCAGCTGCTCAGCTGGAAATTAGGACCACCTGCCACTAAGAGGAAGGAAAGCAGCAAATCAGA
Source organism: Petromus typicus (assembly GCA_004026965.1). Classification (NCBI taxonomy): domain Eukaryota; kingdom Metazoa; phylum Chordata; class Mammalia; order Rodentia; family Petromuridae; genus Petromus; species Petromus typicus. The sequence continues at coordinate 14,458 of PVIR01030913.1, read as the reverse complement.
CTCACCTTCCCACAGCGACGCGAACACCGACAGGTTCCCTTCTAACACAGGTTCCTGGTGTACACTTCTAGGCAGAGATGGCCTGCCGTGGATGTAAAGCTCACCCAGGACCAAGACACAGAGCACCTGTGCATCAGAGGGAACCTCCACATCATGATGAGCTCACAGGCTGGAGCAGAGGAAGGCTACCACGATGGTACAGGGCTCTTCCCATCTGGCTAATTTCCCTGTACAGCCGGAGTTCGACAAACCCTGTAAAGCGCTACACTAAAATGCCACCGTACTGCATCGAGACACATGATGCAAGGATATAAAATCAGACATGCAAGACCCCAAAATTCCACCAAAAGACTTCTAGATTTGATAACCAAATTTAGTCCTGTAGCTGGATGTCAATACTGAAAATTCAATAGCCTTCCCCGGAATGAACAAGACTGAGAAATTAGGAAATCATTACCTTCCACCACAGCATCCAAAAAGTGAAATACCTAGGAATCAGTCTAACTAAGGAAGTAAAGATCTTCACATGGAAAACTGCTGTGCTCTGAGAAAGGAGAACAAAGAATATATCAGAAAATGGAAAGAAGTCCCTCGTTCTTAGGTAGGAAGAACCAATATAGTGAAAATGATAATACTTCCAAAATTATTATAAAGATTTAATGCAACCCCAATCAAAATATCAATACCATATCTCACAGAATTAGCGAAAACAGAGTAAAATTCATTTAGAACCAGACAAGACCTGGAATAGCAAAGGCAATTCTGAGTAACAAAGGTAAGCCAAGTGGCATCACAACCCTGACTTAAAATTATACCACAAAGCTACTGTGATGAAAACAGCATGGTACTGGTGAAAAAAAGAAGAAAAGCTGAGGACCAATGGAACAGACTAGAAGATACAAAAACAACTCCAGGCATAAAAGAGCCAAACACACTGACGGAAGGAAAGATAGCGTTACTAAAATAAATGACGCTAGAAAAACTGGCTTTCCACATGCCAAAGACTAAAAGTAAGGCCCGTATCATTTACCACCCACTAAATGAATCAAAGGTCTAAGTTTTAAAACAGAAACACTAAATCTGCTGAAAGAATGAGTAAGAACTTTTGAAGACAATGATGTAGGCAAAGACTTTATGAATAAAACCCTACTCACACGGGAAATATCACAAAGAAGCAGTAACTGGGATCTCAATTTATGAAAAAGCTTTTGCACAGCAAAAAAACTACCAACAGAGTGAAGAGGTAACCCAGAGAGTGGGAAAAAAATTTTTGCTAGCTCTTCCTCAGACAAAGGACTAATATGCAGAATTTTTTGTTTGTTTATTTTGTTTTGAGACAGGGTCTTACTCTGTAGTTCAGGCTGGCCCTGAGCTCAGCCTCAAACTCACATCACAGCAATCCTCCTGTCTCTGCCTCTCAAAAGCTGGGATTACAGGCGTGAGCCACCACGCCGGGCACAGTGGTATGTGGTACTGATTGCTGCTGGGCATGAGTCTCCACGCCCACTATTGTATGTGGTTATTGGGGGATCGAATCCCGGCCTTTGCGCTTGCAAGACAGGTGCTGGAACCACCGAGCTAAATCCACAACCCTAGAATATTTTTTAAAATTAAAAAAAAAAATCGGGCCAGGGATTTAGCTCAGTGGTTCTGGCGCCTGTCTTGCAAGCGCAAAGGCCCGGGTTCGATTCCCAGGTAACCACATACAATACTGGGTGTGGAGACTCACCCCAGCAGCAACCAGTACCACATACCACAGTGCCGGGCGTGGTGGCTCACGCCTGTAATCCCAACACTCGGGAAGCAGAGGGAGGAGGATTGCTGTGATGTGAGTTTGAGGCTGAGCTCAGGGCCAGCCTGAACTACAAAGCGAGACCCTGTCTCAAAAAAACCTAAAAAAAAAATCAATCTCCACCCTAAATTTAAAGACCCAATGGACACCTGAAATGAACAGACACTTCTCAGATGAAAAAAGTAGAAACGGCAAATAAATATATGAAAAAAATGTTCAATATCATTGGTCATTTGAGATACAAATTAAAACAATGCTGAGATTCCATCTCATTCCACAAAGAATGGCTGTTATTAAGAAATCAACCAATGGGCCAGGGATTTAGCTCAGTGGTTCAATCCCCAGTAATCACATACAACAATGCCGGGCATGGAGACTCACATCCACCAGCAATCAGAACCACATACCACAGTGCCAGGTATGGTGGGCTCATGACTATAATCCCAGCACTTGGGAAGCAGAGGCAGGAGGATTGCTGAGTTCAAAGCTGAGCTCATGGCCAGCCTGAATTACAAAAGCAAGACCCTGTCTCAAAAAAAAGAAATTGACTAATAACAAATGCTGGTGGGGATATGGGGAGAAAAGAACCCTTCTCCACTGTTAGTAGGAGTGTAGACTGGTGCAGCCACTGTAGAAATCATGTGAAGATTCCTCAGAATACTAAAATTAGAGGTTCCATTTGACCCAGATATTCCCCTTTCTATATCTTCCTGAAAAAATTAAAGCATCGTATCACAGCAATATATACATATCCATGTTTAGTCACAAAGTTTGTAACAGCTAAATCTTGGAAACAGCCCCAATGCCCATCAACTGATGAATGTATAAATAAGTTTTTTTTTTATATACAACAGAGTGCTACTCTGCCATAAAGGAAGATAAGCTTGAGACATTTCAAGCTAAATGGATACACGTTTAGATCATAGTCTTAAGTGAGATAAATTGGACATACATGTTTAAATATCACATTGTTTCTCGAATGTGAGAAACTAAAAATGGAAATACTAACCAAAATATATAATAGATGTTGAGAAATGGGAAGAAAATGTTCAAAGGAGATGGGGAACAAGGGACAGGGAAGGAGAAAAAGGAAAGACAGGACAAGAAAAAACAGAATATAAGAAAAAAAAGCTTTTGTAAATAAGGAGGGGAGGTGGGGTCAAAGGGAAGAGGAGGGGAATGGGCCACAGAGCAGCAGGGAGCTATATCACGTGCAGGTACAAATTTCCTATGATGAGAATTTTCTTTATGTGTATTCAAAATGTACCAATAAATGTTTTACTTCAAAAAAACACAAAGAATCAGATTTCCTACTGACCTTTACAACAGGTAGATCAAAGACTTCTCGAGCTTCTCCAACCTCTGGGTTGTCCCCATCCTCCGAAATTATGTGTGAGGCGAGCGCATTGTAGGATACTTCTTTGGCTTTTCCTGCTTTAAGAAGCTGAATAACCTTTAAAAAAACACACAAATTAAAATGAAAACTGCTGTACTCCATTTCAGATTTATATGAATAATCACTGGGAATGATGAAGCATTTTTTAAAATACACATTATAGGGGCTGGGGATTTAGCTCAGTGGTTCCAGGTGCCTGTCTTGCAAGCACAAGGGCCTGGGTTCGATCCCCAGCAACTCATGCCCAGCAGTAATCAGTACCACATACCACAGCACTGGGAGTGGTGGCTCATGCCTGTAAATCCAGCACTTGGGAGGCAGAGGCAGGATTGCTGTGATGTGAGTTTGAGGCTGAGCTCAGGGCCAGCCTGCACTACAAAGAGAGACCCTGTCTCAAAAAAAAAAAAAAAAAATACACATCATATACTCTACATAGAATTTGCCTTTTATCTTTAATAAGACGACAGCAAAACACTTGGGGACAGTAAGAAGCAGCAGATCTTTACTCTGATCAAGCAATAGAGGCTGCTGTGAGCCAGGTACCAGCTATCATGGTCTTCAAGACACACAGACAGGACAGACTGGGACACAGCAGCTGCTACTGAGACCAGGCCATGCAGCTCACGCCTCCTGGGTCACCATCCAGGGTATGGGAATGAGTAGTTTCATCACTTTAGGGAAAAGAAGAGACTCCTGAACAGAATCCTCAGACCCTCAAGCCGAAGAATTCAAAAGTGCTCACCAGGCAAAATACCCACTAGGGGAGGCTCTGGGCACGGGAACCCAGGTCAGGCCTCCAACCGCCTTAGGTGCTACGCAAAAACCCATTTGCAGCAGAGGCCTTTGGCTTCACCCAGCCATTTGAACAGCCCCCACTACACATGCTCACAGCAGGCCCCTACCTCAACTTTTCTCCTCCTCCCCCCACTCTGCTTCGTTTTCATGCCAACCTACCAGAAGCAACAGTCTCAGTTTTCAGTCTTCACCTTCTCACCTCCTAGCTCTAGTCCTAGAGCTTTTTCCCAAGCTCACGCTCCCAGTTAGCTTCCCTGATTTGCCCGTGCACCCCAGTAAACATCCTGATGTATCCCCCACACACAAATATCTTCAAGTCCCAGTATACACATTACACATGCAGAAGACAACCTCTCCTCTGCTTCTTGTAGGACTAGACTGAAATGACACCTGCTTAGGGACAATTCAGTGGGGTCTTCTAGAACTCCCCATGGAGAAGCACGTAGCTGCTCAGTACCTACCTGCACTTATACTGGCTCTGGTATGCTCCTCCTCCTGGCACCGGCCTGATGCCTGACCCACACTGGACACTAGCAGTATGGGACTCTCTTAACCCACATTTACAAGATGGGTAGAACAGGCGCTCTGGCTCTAATCTTTTCAGAAAACATCATTTCACATTAAAGCATTTGCCAAGGATATCTTTGTACACTTAGACTTCATACATAGTTGAGCAAACATGGCTGGGGTTCAGCTTACTCCCCATTTCAAGTAACATTGGATTCAAGCCTCCTGCAAGGGCCAAAGCCCTAAAATGAAGAGCAGAAAAGAGAGGGAAGACAATTGTGGATAGAGAGAAAAAATGGAAATGACAAATACTAGAAAAAGCCACACTGTCCGCAGGACTCATTTTGATCACTCAAGATTTACACTTGTTTGTAAGTCTTTAAATTCAAAACTAGAAGTTTCCACACTCGAAAGTTACAGCAGAAAATGACCTAAGGTGGGTGTTACACACCACCAAGCCTCTGGAAAGCCACCAACCTTCCACAATTCCTTCTCTACCACAGTTATATCTGTGAAATGTTTGTGTCCAAGGCTCCAGGCGTAAGTCAGAATTACTGGTTTTTCCCTCTCTCCAAGCTTGGCACTGTTGGTGCGACACCTTTAAGAAAAACAATGTTTTGAAGATTGGCCTCAAGATACCTAACTGAGGTTCATTTCTAGCACGGTCTAAAAACTAAGGTGCGTTCCTAGCATGGATGATGGGTAAACACTCTGCTGCTTAAACAGAAATTATTACTTAGGTCACCCCACACCACATCATCCTGTGGACAGGAAACTGAAGCGCCCACTATGCCGGTGTTTGCAGAGCATATTCCAGCCCAAGTGAATAACCCGGGACTCAGAAGTCCGGCCCCTCCGCCAGGGCCGGGATCAGTGCGGCGCGAGCGCTCCCAGCCGGCCTGGGCAGGTCCTCAACCGCCACCCTCGGCAACCCGTGTCCCCGCGCCGGGGCCTCTGAGCGAGCTGTCGGACTCCGAGACCCGTGTCCACCCTCGACGCGCACCCCGGTGCGGGCAGGGAAAGGCAGGACGCGTCCCTGCTGCAGAGACAGAGCGGGGTGGCCGGGACAGGGACGGGGACGCGGACGGGACCCGCGGGCGCACGCGCCCCCCCCCTGCGGGCCGGCCCAGCCGGAGGCTCCGTCCTGCAACCCGGCGCGCGCCCGCGAGGGCAGACCCTGAGCACCCGGGTCAGGTTGGCGGTACCTGCGGGTCGATGTCGCCCACGGCGTAGTACTTGACCTCGCGGAACATCTCCTCTGGAACTTCAGGAGCCGGGTCCGACATGTTCGCGGCCGCGCGGAGGCAGAGCGGAGCCCCGCCCCGGCCCCGCCCCCGCCCGGCCCCACCGTCGCGCCAGGCACCCCCCCCCCCCCCCCCCCCCCCCCCCCCCCCCCCCCCCCCCCGGCCCCCCCCCCCCCCCGCCCCTGCCCTCGCCAACCGACCGGCACGCGCGGTCCGGCCTGGCCTCGGATCGGTCCGGCTCCCCACCCGCGCCCCCGCCCGCGCCGAGCACCCGAAGCGCGGGAGCCGCGCGCGCCCTACGGGCCGAACCATCGCACCGGCCGCCGGGAGGGAAGCTCCCGGGAGAGGCCGGGCTTCTGGCCCCCAAAAGAGCCTCTCCTGAAGCCTTCGAACCCGAGAGACACAGATATCGGCACACCCGCTCCGCAGACGGAGAGCTGCCCTCCACTTCCCTCCTATGAGCCTGCCGTAGGCACAAAGGAACCTGGCTTCCCCCATGGGAAGCAGTGAGCTCGTCCGGGGGCGGGGCGGACGGCCCCTCCCGTCACCCCACGCGGCCTCGGGTTGCGCATGTGCGCAGAGGGGGCGGACCCTGGGCCGCGGCGACTACGATGGCGACAGGGACGGTTATTGCAACCGAGACCCGGCGGAGCGAGTGTCGTGACGTTCTGTGGCCGAGAGAGGAACGCCTCCTGGGCTTGCCCAGCCGTGGTTTGCAGCCACACGTGTGGTTCCGCCGTCTGCGTCCGGCCCCGACGTCGAGCTCTGAGCTGCCGCGTTTCACTCCCGAAATACCTGGCGACCATGGCCGAGGGAGAAGGCGGTCCAGAGGGAGCGGTCCTCGGCGTCATTGGGCTGCGGGGGTTGAGGCGGGGAACAGAAACCTTTGCTGCAGATGTTAGCCCCTGGTCAAAGCGAAGACGACACCTTTGCAGTTGTCATTAACAGCAGGATGCCACAGCTCGGTCACGTTGGAGGATCAAGCTGACTGCTCTGTTTCTGGAGTCCGTGATGAAAAGAGCTCCTGGAGGTGAACGTGGTCAGCTATTCCTGGTCCCTTCGGTTGTCTTTAAATTTGTACGGATGTGAGTGATTTTGCTTGAGCAAAGTAAATGGTATACACAGTATTTATCATATTTTCTGATTGTTTGCTGCTTTTTACCATTGGTTTTTGTGTTTTGGTTTTTTGAGACTGCATGTCGCTAAACGGTTCAAACTGGCTTTGAGCTTGCCGTGATCCTCCTGCCTCAGCCTCCCAAGTTCTGGGATTACAAGCATGCGCCACTATGCCTGGCAGCTTTTTTTTTTTTTTTTTTTTTTTGAATCGCCTAAAACCATATACTAAATCTAGCAGATTTCTTTGACAGATAATGAAAACACTGAGTGCTGGCCTGAATGGGTGACTAAGAATTTGTTACCCATTTGATTTTTATGACATCGCTGTGTAGTGAGAAAATTTTTGAATGCCCAAGAATATACTGAAAACGCCAGCGTGATGAATAAATTTCCAAATACACAGTTTGTCTTCCTTGCCCGTGTGGAAGTTTAGCAGCTCTTTGCTGCCTAGTTAAGCACAGACTGAGGGAGGTCATTTTGCTGAAACCTTGAAGCTGGCCTCAACCTGGTGTCTTATTTTGCATGTAAAGAATGCGGGACCAGTTTACCTCACTTGACTGCTCTCTGCGGGACCAGTTTACCTCACTTGACGTTCTGGTAGGAGGCAAATTAGGGGCTTAGACACCTACATAGTTAAGAGCTACTCAAGCACAAAAATGGTTCAGTGTCTCAGCCAAATTTTACCTGAAATCGACTTCTTTGGCTAGTAGGTGTTCTAAACAAGTCTAAGAAACATCCTGAAGTCATGAAGAATGGCAGTTCAACTTTGTAAGCAATGAAGTTCGCAAGAAAATTATTTTCACAGAAACTCCACTTCTGTAATCTAAAATGTCCATTTCAAAGTTACAGGGAAAATGCCCCACTGAGCTTGCTGTATTTTACTCATAGACAAGCAGATAATTCTTTATCCCTTGTGACACTTGAAAGATGACCCAGATAAGACAGTATTCATTAAACAAGTTTTTCATCTTTTCTGTGACTTTAAAGAGTGTAATTTCCCCAATATGATACTGAGTGTTGATATTTTATACTTTTCCCAAGTAAATTCAAAGCATGATTATATGACAGAGAGTGAACACACTTAATGCTGATACTGATTTGGTAAACATGTAACATGGTTCCCATTTTCTCTTAGAAAATGATACTGAGCTTAGAAAAAAACTGAAAGTGTAGAATGAGAAAAGTAATATTGGGAGTATTTCACCTCAGTTGTACTTATGAGGGAAAACAGGCAATTATTTAGCTAAGTATTACTCAATGACTTTTTAAAATGCATTTTCATATTTTATGCAACAGCCTCAGTCTTGGCTTCATGTTCTGTCTAGTATAGCCACACTCCCCTCAGACACAGATGGTCTTCACGGTCACTTAGTCTGGGTTTGTAGGCTAGAGCACACCCTGCTCAGACAGAACTCCTAGAGACATAGGAAGAAGTTTTCTCAGTGGCCCCAGTGGTTGGTTAGCTGGTCAGCCAGCATGGAAAAACTGGTACGTGCAAGTAAGAAGAGTAAGTTCTTTTGAATACCTACCAAGATTCTTCCAGACATTGTCCCACATAAATGTATCCTCCCCCCCCAAAAAAATCAAGAACATCTTCCATGTCAGTAAGTAATGGATCCACATCCTTTAATGGAACCTAATTGTGTTCTTTTCTCATCGTTGTAACAAACTGCCTGACAGTTTAAAGGAAGAAAGCTTTGGTTTGGCTTAAGGCCCCTGAGGTGCCACTCCATGTTCAGCTGGCAGAAACATGGCAGGAGCACATGGCAGGAAAGCTGCCTCACCTCATGGCAGCCAAGGAGCAGAGAGCTAGCCAGAGGAAAGGGCCTGCGAGCAGATAGAGCCCCCTAAGTCACATACCCACGAGCACTCCCAGGGGGCTATACCTTCATCAGTGGATTACTCCACTCAATGAAATTAAGAGACCTTCTGGGCTGGCCAACATCCTCTGAAAACAGGAGCTTTGCAGGGGTACATTTTAAATCTAAACCATGACATGGACACTCCATTATTTGGACTGTAATTTAATCCTGTATCATTACACATCCTTTGTTTCCCATTTAACAACTATAAACAGTGCTGCAACAAAGCTGGCATCTTACTAGGAATCCATGTGCGGTGTTCCGGTGCCCCATGCTGTAAGATCAGGCAGCTCCTGTACCTCTGTCACAGTGGGCACTGTGTACAGACACATGCTCAAGAGGACTTGGATCAGTGGTTCTAAAACGGGAACTTCACAGGCCTAGAAAGTGGCACGCTTCCAGCTCTGCCCACTTCCATTGGCTGGATCCTAATCTTGTGACCACAGTCTAAGAAGGGAAGTGGCATTGATGGCATCTTGGCCACATTTTTATTAAACTTATACAAGTTAAATTAGAAAGTGTAATACATCTTACAGTAGCCACTCCCCTCCCCAAGGCAGCTGTCAAAGGTGGTAGAGAGACAGGCCCTGACACAGGGTGGTTGAGGCCATTGTGACCAAGCAGAGAACTGCTGGGCCAGAAGGTGCTGCTTGTGCACTTCTGGTACAATATCATTTCCAGCAATTTTTGACACATTAACAGTAGCTGATTCTCTTCCTCAAGTGGAAGAACAACCTGTCCTGTGGAACCTACCACTTCTGGGCCCCTAGCATATCTTCTGGCAGACTGTGCCAGATGTGCTGCCTCACAGGTCCAAACCAGGCCACCCTGGACCAGCTCCAGGTGTTTGAAGAGATCCTGCCACCCTATGATGGGAAGAAGTGGACAGTGGTTCCTTTTGCCTTCAAGCTTGTTCCTGTGAAGATAAGGACAAAGTCTGTCTGCCTGGGAGTACTAGGTAGTGACCCCCACTCTGGAGTAGAGGGAAAATGCCAAGATCCATCACCAGAAGAAAAAACAATACAAGGCTTCAGAAACAGGCAGAAAGAAACATGTAGAAGAAAATTACCAATTTCCTCAAGAGTCATAGACTCCTGCTCTGAGACCAATAAAGACTGCTGGACTCGTGCTGCTTTGGGCTGGCCTGCCCCTCCTCGTCATCACCCTGGAATGTGCATGACTTGGATGGCTGTTCGGGTACCACAGGCCACCTGGGACCTAGAAAGCTGGGGACAGAGATGGCGCCTTCATCACTGTTCTGTTTAAGAAAGTCTTCCCGTGAAGGTACTTTAACTGCCCTCCACATTGTGCAGATGGGATGTATGACCTGCTTGCTCTATAGAGAAGCAGTAGAACCACCACACTCCAGCTGTGGGATGGGAGGAGGCACCTGCCAAGTAGAGGTGTGCAGCCCGGAGGCGGCAGCCATTGCTCCTGCTCCTTCTCTGTTTGTTCTGGAAAGAAATTTGTTTTTGTTTTTATTTTATTAGACAAGGCCTCCCTATGTAATTCAGGCTGGCCTTGAACTCACCAGGATCCTCCTGCTTCAGCTGTCCAAGTGCTGAAGTTACAGGTGTGCTCGTATCCCACATCCCTTGACAGGCTGTGGCAAAGGTTTAGAGAAACCTTTCCTTCCTCTCATCTTTGGGCCTGCAGTGGTTACAGCTCCTTGCTTCTGGCCTGGGTTTTTTCATTACCTCTAATGTTAGTCCCTTCCTTAATACATGTCCTGAGGTGACCCTGATTTGGGTGTGCTGCTTCCAAACGTGACCCTGATAGTACTGGGTGTGAAACAGTGTGAGATTTGTTATGATGTGTTAGCTTTTGAGGCAGAGCTTTGAACTTAGGGTAAGCCTCCTGCCTAAGCCTCTCAGGTGCTGGGATTACAGTCCTAGAGCACCACACCCAGCATATTTTAGGTATTAAGTGATGCCTCAATGTAAGGTTAAAAGTGGGGAGTGATAGAAAACAACAGAAGCCGCCCTGTGTGTGCAGACCCTGGAGTAGCTTCCTAGCTCTTGGCATTTGGGTGCCTTGTGACATGCTGGCTGGGGCACTACCTGCTTTTCTTATTGCGTGTAGAATATTTGCCCCAAAAGAAATACTCCTAAGATTTTTACTCCATAACTGGGAATGTGGTTTTATTTGAAAGTAAGGTCCTTGCACCTATAAGAAGTTAAAGTGGTCTTACCAGAACAGGGTGGACCCTAAATCCTACCACTGGTGTCCTATAAGAAGGAGGAAACCTGGATCCAAAGGTACACAGGAAGAAGTCCAAGTGACAGAAAGGTCCACACGAGGAGAACCTGGGGTCTAACTCAGGAGATGTGAGCAACCCCAAGTCCAGTAACCCCAAGTCCAGCAAGCCACTGTTAGGAACTGCCCAGGAACAGGTCTACAAGCCAGAGCAGGCCGAGGATGGCAGAGAACCTCCACTTGGGCCCGCTGACACCCAGCTTTGGGATTCTGGGCTCCAACAAGAGTAAATGTCTTTGTTTCAAGCCATGGAGTGGTGGCCATTGTTTCAGCAAGGAAGGAAACTAATACCTGGACACACACAGCTTCTCTCTCGGAAGGACTGCTGCCAGACTAGTACACATTTTCATACCCTCACTACCTCGGTAAGCACCCAGGGCTGAAAACTTATGCTTTAAAAGCATACACGTAACTGGGCATAGTGGTCCACACCTATAATTCCAACCCACAGCAGACTGAGGCAGGAAGATGTGAAGAAGTTCAAGTCTGATTGGGTCAAGAATGCCGTATGTATGGCTCCTAGTTAGGGGACTCCCAAAGGAGTTCAAGCACGCTCACTCCCGTGCTTAGAAACTGGCCTCTAGCCACTTGGGGGCCTCCCAGTCCTCCTCTAGTCATGACTACTTTGCTTGGGCGAGAGCTAAGCATATAGGTAAAAAACTTGTGCCCCACCAGTCAGAATAGCCTTTAACCCCCCATCTGCTCAGAGCCACACCCACTGCCTGTGCTCTCTATAAGCCTGTGTGGTCCTCAATAAAGACAAAAGCGTTCACTGAAACCTCCGCAGAGTCTGCATGGTGACTGCACACTCACCCTCCTAGTATGGGCCTCGGAATCTGATCCTCGGCCACATACCACCCTGACACCGAGGATGACTACAAAGATGACCAAAAGTTGGAGGCCAGCCGGAACTACATAGTGAAATTGTATCATAAGCAAAATGAAAGTTTTCCATTTGCCTGAAAGCCAGTGTTTTGCTCTAAGAGTGGAGTGGAAGTCAGGACAAAGCTAAACGAAAAATACTGGACCATGTTTGAAAATAAGCCAAATGGCACCCTAAGTACTACACATTATTATCATGGCCTGCAAGCGTACTAGAGCGTTCTTCTAACCCTACCACTCTGGCTCTGGGAGGCTGAGGCAGGAAGATTGAAATCTGGACCCAGCCTGGACAACTTTGTAGCTCAGCAAGACCCTATCGTACAGTAAAAAATAAGAGCTTGAGATGTAGCTCAGTGCAAAGGCCATGGGTTCAATCACTAGTACTGAAAAAAAAAAAAAAAAATCACAGGCAGTGACCCTGTTGCCAGACACTTAGGTGTCACTACCAGTCCTGTCAGAGGCCATTAATTTTGGTAAAAAGGCAAATGGATTTATTCAAAGCAAGCTCCAAGAAGATGGAAGGGCTCATTTCCCTCAAATCACACCCATTTTTTTTCGGGGTTTTCTATTGAGGAGCAGAGGGAGGGAACACAAAATAGACACATGGAAGTCGGATCCATGCTTTCTGTCCCAATGGAAATGAAAGTGGACTTTGACATCCTGGTACCAGGATCTGCTTGCTCTGTCCATGCATCTGGCTGGCATCCGAGTTACGCAGTGCTCCTGCCTGTGCAATCTACACTTGGCACCCCCACAGCCCTCCCCCGAGCGCTCTCAAGACTGCCCATGTATAGCCTCAGGCTGAGGGAGTGGCACTCCGGCTGGGCCCCTGTAGATCCCTAGCCATGTGCAGGGGTGACACTGGGACAGGGAGGTGTCAGTTTAGAAAGGGCACAGTCTGTGGACTCTGCAGGCCCTGGCCCAGAGCAGCAGGGCCAATGGGCAGATGCTGAGAGGACCCCCTAGGTTCAGGGGATGTTGCTGTTCTTCCAGCTTCACCACCAGTTAACCCTCACTAAATTCCAAGGCAGCTACCAAGTTGCTAACCCACTCAGTTTGAAGGTGAAACTGCAGAGGAGCTGGCACAGAGAGTCACAGCTCAGGAGCAGGTGAGAATCATCTATAATCCCAGCACTTGGGAGGCTGAGGCAGGAGAATTGCTATGAGTTCAATGCCATCCTGGAGTACACAGTGAGACCCTGTATCAAAAAATCAACAAAGGGGCTGGGGATTTAGCTCAGCGGTTCTGGCCCCTGCCTTGCAAGTGCAAGGACCCAGGTTTGATACCCAGTAACCACATGCAACAATGAGAAGCGTAGAGACTCACACCCACCAGCAATCAGTACCATATACCAGGGTGCCAGGCATGGTGACTCAGGCCTGTTATCTGAGCACTCAGGAGGCAGAAGCGGAAGGATTGCTGAGTTCAAGGCCGAGTTCAGGACCAGCCTGAACTACAAAGTGAGACCCTGTCTAAAAAAAAAGTCAACAAAGAACCCATGAGTAAAAGCCTGCTTTTCTCCTCCCACTTGTGAGACCATGTCCCACGGTTCCAGAAGGACTTCCTGGGCTGAGCAGCAGAGTGCCCTCACCCAGCCAGCATGGGTGTCCCTGCAGCCATGTCTAGGCCCCTGGGCTACTTTCCCAGCTGCCCTGTACACTCAGCCTGTTTCCACAGGTTGGAGAAACCAAACGAAAGCAAGTCCCATGGGCAGGTAAAAGCTAAGGGACAGCTGTGATTCCCACAGAAAAGGCAAGAGTGACCGGCAGGCAACGGGGCCAAGGATCTACAGTACCAGAAAAGTGGTTTTGCTTTGAGTAATTCCCTCCAGGATCCCTGCCCCAATGGATGATTTTTGAAAGAAAGGTTAAGATTCTTCACACTACGGAATCTCGGTACCTGGCTTTTCTCTGTGGCAGCTGAGTTTCTATGAGCATTACCCTTGCCCCAATAAAGAGCACCCGACTCAGTGGCATTGGGACACATCTGGACGCTGCCCTTGCCCCGGTTCTGTGGACACAGCAGGAGAGCCAGGCAAGGTGACTGAGCCACGTGCCTTGTCACAAGAAGCGGACGTCCATCCAGAAACTGCTCTCTTACCAAATAGCTTCTTTTGACGTGTCAGACCTTTCCAAGTTTCGGTCTGATGTTGACATAATCTGGCATCCGAGGACTGCAGATGACATGCACACCTAAGAATGACAAGATGTATTCTGATTTGGAAGTGGCCGGCCTGAAGGGTAATGGAAACTTTCTAATTGCTTCATTTACTGCCTGTGAAGTATATGAAAATAAAACTGCTGTTGTGAATTGCAGTGATCATTTAAGAGGCCAGATGAGTACATTTGTTTACAGTCATCAGAGTGAACAAATTTAGGGGAGGAAATTGTGTTCTACTAGCTTCAATTTGTGCATCATAATTCCTCCACCTGGGTCAGATGGGCTGCACTAAATTTCTGTCCGAGTTCCCAGGTGCCAGGTAGGAGCAATACACAGAGAAGCAATGGAGTCCTGAAACTGGGGCGACTCCACAAACTGGGGCCTCCTGCCTTCTGCAAGTAAAACCATGTCTACAGAGCCCTCCTCTGCTACCAAGTGATTTGGGGA
>PVIR01030912.1:0-19885 GCA_004026965.1 Petromus typicus | reverse complement strand
GGGGATTTAGCTCAGTGGTTCCGGCACCTGTCTTACAAGCGCAAGGACCCGGGTTCGATCCCCCGGTTAACCACATACCATACTGGGTGTGGAGACTCACGCCCAGCAGCAACTAGTACCATATACCACAGTGCCATACCACAGTGCTGGGCATGGTGGCTCACGCCTGTAATCCCAGCACGCGGGAGGCAGAAGCAGGAGGACTGCTGTGATGTGAGTTTGAGGCTGAGCTCGGGGCCAGCCTGAACGACAAAGCGAGACCCTGTCTCAAATAAAAAAAATAGAAAGCAGGAACTCAAACATTTATCTAGACTCCAAGTCCATAGCAATACTATTTACAATCGCCAAAAGGTAGAAACAAACTAAAAAGAAAATCAAAAACAAAAAGAGCCAGGTGTAGTGATGCACACCTGTGAGCCCAACACTTTGGAAGCTGAGGCAGGATGATCATTCAAAGTTTGAGGCTAGCCTGGGATACTATTGAGTTGAAGGCCAGCCTGAACTACATAATGATACTGACCCAAAAGACAAAAAAAAAAAAAAGAACAAACCAAGTTCCCAACAATAAGTGGACAGCAGAAAATACTATAAATTCATACACCCACATAATGAAGTATTATTCAGTCTTAAAAGGGAAAATTTCACACCATACAATATGGATTAACCCTGAAGATATTCTACAAAATGAAATAAACCATTCCCAAAGGGAAAATACTTTCATTTCATTCACATCAATATCCAAATTAGTCACATTCATAAAAACAAAAGAATGTTATTTACCAGAGGTTGGGAGAAAGAATGGGCAGTTATTGTTTAATACGTAATAGAATTTCAGTATGGAAAAATGAAAGTAGTCTTAGAAATGGATGGTAGTAATGGTTGTACAACAATGCAAATGTACTTAATATCACCGAAATATACATTAAAATAGTAAATTGTGCTAAATTTTAACACAGTAAAATGAAATGGGGGAAAGTACTCTAAAAGAGGAAAGAAAACAGGGGCCAGGGATATAGCTCAGTGGTTCCGGCACCTGTCTTGCAAGCACAAGGACCTGGGTTCAATCCCCGGTAACCACATAACAATACTGGGTGTGGAGACTCACCCCAGCGGCAACCAGTACCACATACCAGTACCGGGCATGGTGGCTCACGCCTGTAACCCCAGCACTCGGGAGGCAGAGGCAGGAGGATTGCTGTGACGTGAATTTGAGGCTGAGCTCAGGGCCAGCCTGAACCACAAAGTGAGACCCTGTCTCAAAAAACCTTAAAAAAAAAAAAAAAAAAGGAAAGAAAATAAAATATTTACAGGGTATCTATGCATCTGGTATAGATCTCAGCATGTTCAAAACTACTAATCATCAGGCCGGGAATTTAGCTCAGTGGTTCCACACCTGCCCTGCAAGTGCAAAGTCTCAGTTTGATCTCTGATAGCCCACATATACAATGCTGGGTGTGGTGACTCACACCAACCCACCAGCTATCAGTACCACATACCACAGTGCAGGGGTGGTGGTTCACACCTATAATCCCAGCGCCAGGAGGACTGCTGAGTTCAAGGCTGAGTTCAGGACCAGCCTGTAAAGTAAGACTCTATCTCAAAAAATATAGCTCAGTGGGTCCAGGATCTACCTTGTGAGCACAAGGACTCAAGTTTGATCCGCAGTAATCACATACCACAATGCTAAGCACCATGACTCATTTTTATCAGCAATCAGTACCATATACCACAATGCCTGGCTTGCTGGCTCATGACTATACTCCCAGCAGCACTTGGAGGGTAAAGGCAGGAGGACTGTTGCGAGTTTGAGGTTTGCCTGAGCTACAAAGTGAGCTCAGGGCCAGCCTGAACTACAAAGTGACACCCTGTCTCAAAAAAACCCTACTAATTATCCAACTCATTCAAGAATAGGCCTTAAGTGGGAACTCCCCTGCTGCAGATTCTTTTTTTTTTTTTTTTTTTGAGACAAGGTCTCTCTTTATAGTTCAGTCTAGTCCTGAACTCAACCTCAAACCCAGCAATCCTCCCGCTTCTACCTCCCCAGTGCTAGGGTTACAGATGTAAACCACCACACCTGGCATTGTGGTATGTGGTTACCAGGATCAAGGCCTTTGTGCTTGCAAGGCAGGCAATAGAATCACTAAATTAAATCCCCAGCCAGCCTGCTGCAGTTTTGAGACAGGGCCTTGCTATGCAGCTGGCCTTGAACTCAGGACAATCCTCTTGCCTCAGCTTCCCAAGTGCTGAGATCATAAGCATGTACCACCATATATTTAAATAATAGGCTTTTTTGGTTTTGACAAACAAACCGACTTGGGTTAGAGATTAATAAACTTGCCAAAATGCGTGGCTAGAAAATAATAAACTAGGGGATCATTACAGAGGGGATGAAATGAAGAACGTAGTGAAGATTCAAAATGTCAGACTCAAAAGAGATGAGGTCCCATAGGGGACAACCACTTACTTGGAGTGGGTGGACATCAGTGGCACTCAGCACCAAAGAGGCCGTGCTGAAGCAGATGCCTGGGGTGATGAAGGGGGAAGTAACAGGTCGAGGGTCAAACAGATTCGGATGATTGCAGACTTTTCGCAGCTGCATCAAAATGTTGATGACACTCATGAAATGGCCAGTGGCTAGTGTCTCCTTAGTTCTGGAGAGAGATGAAAGATAAATCAAACATTCTGACAACCACCTATACTCCAACCTAAGGCCCACGTTCAGTCCTCCCTTACGTGGTCTGTGCCATGAAGTCATCATACAGACAGCGCTGGCGCTTGGAGAGTCGACAACGGATAACATGTTCATACTTTTTGGGCATCTGCTTCTCAACATCCACCTTAACTCGACGAAGCAAAAAAGGCCGCAAAACCTGAAATCAAAGAAAGGTTGTCTGGTGAACAGCAGACTCTAAGTGCCAGCCTAGTCCTTCTAACTGGGTCTAGGTTTGACTGGCTGAAAGCTGGCTTAACCCATCATTAGCAAACAATATGGAGGTGTGAGGAATGCCAGATTCCATCCCCATAAAGATGAGTGAGAGGCAAGCCTCCTTTTAAGAAACCTACTACCTATCTGCTGAAAGAGAAAGACACAAAAGTAAAACTGATACAAGGGGGCCAGGGAGTTAGCTCAGTGGTTCCAGTGCCTGTCTTGCAAGCACAAGGAGCCAGGTTCGAACCCCGGTAACCACATACCATACTGGGTGTGGAGACTCAAGCCCAGCAGCAACCAGTACCACATACTACAGTGCTGGGCATGGTGGCTCACACTTGTAATCCCAGCACTCGGGAGGCAGAGGAAGGAGGATTGCTGTGATGTGAGTTTGAGGCTGAGCTCAGAGTCAGCCTGAACCACAAAGCGAGACCCTGTCTCTAAAAACCTTAAAAAAAAAAAAAAAACTGATACAAGGAAGCACTGAGAAAACCAAGTAATTATGCAGGAAAGATGACTCAAACTGCATTTCAAGGAATGGCACTAAGTTTAAAAGATTACAAAAATAAATCCAGGAAAGAAGATTTGAACAAAAATTATGATCCCAGAATGGATCCTTAGAATACATAAGGTCCTTACATTCAATTCCCAGCACTAATAATAAATAATGGCTGGGAGTATATCTTAGTGGTACAGTACATGCCTAGCATGTGCAAAGTCCTGTGTTTCATCCCACAAAAATAAAAAATGTGGTTTTGACAGGATAGAAAAAACATATTCAGGGACTGACGATTTAGTTCAGCAGTTCCAGCATCTGCCTAGCAAGCACAAAGGCCAGAGTTCAATCCTCGATAACCACATACCACAATGCCGGAACCACTGAGTGGTGGTGGTGGAGGCCTAGCAGGCCTGGTGGTGGAGGCAGAGGCAGGAGGATTGCTGCTGAGTTCAAGGCTGGCTTGGTCTACATAGTAAGCTGAGAGCCAGGCTGAACTACAAAGTGAGACCCTGTCTCAAAAAAAAGAAAAAACATATTTATAATCTAAGTATACAAAATCCTATAATGGCTGGGCATTTAGCTCTGTGGTTCCAGAAGTCTGCCTGGCAAGCGCATGATCCAGAGTTCAGTCCCTGGTACCACATACCACAATGCCGGGCATGCTGACTCACGCTTGTAATTCCAGCACTTGGAAGGAAGAAGCAGGAGGATTGCTGTGAGTTTCAGACTGGCCTGGGCTACATAGTGAGTTCGGGACCATACTGAACTACAATGCAAGACTCTGTCTTTAAAAAAAAAAAAAAAAGAAAGAAAGAAAGAAAAATCCTCTAAGAGTTTCAATATCCATAGTGACATGGAGAAAGACAAGGGAGGCAAGTGAAGGACACACAGTAGTTAAAGATGACTTTCTAGTTTCTACCTTGGTTTTACCAAATAATAGTGCAGCTGGAAAAGATGGTGCTAAAAAACCAGATTGGTGCCAGGGATTTAGGTCAGTGTTTCCAGGGCCTGCCTTCCAAGTGCAAGGGCCTGGGTTCAATCCCAGTAACCATAAACAACAATGCCAGGGCGTGGTGACTCATGCCCACAAGCAATTAGAACCACAAACCATAACGCCAGGTGTGGTGGCTCACACCTGTAATCCCAGCACTTGGAAGGCAAAGGAAGGAGGACTGCTATGCGCTTGAGGCTCGTCTGGGCTACACAGAGACTTCGAGACCCTCTCTCAAAAAACTACAAAACAAAAAACAAACAAACAAACAAAAACCAGTTTGGTTGAGAAACAAAAGGTTATATGGCCAGAGATACATGGCTGAGAAGAGAATTAAGGAGGAACTTTTACAGATAAGGCAGCCCATTGGTAGGGGACTTCCTTAGCATGTCCAAGTTCCTGAGTTTAATCTCTCACAACACAGTAGTTTTTAATCAGAAATTACTTCAGTGGCACTGTGCCTGCCTTGCAAGCACAGGTTGTGAGTTTGATTACTGGAAGTACAAAAAGACAAACAAACAAACTTAATAGGAACACAAATACAAACTGAAGTGTCACTATCACACAGGAAGTAGTCAAAACCCATGGGAATGAGGATCCCTATGAGATATGTAAATCGAGAAAATTAAAAAAATAAAAACCAGAATGATGAAGGATCTTGCTGCTCTACCTTGTGGAGTCGTTTGACTAGACCTTCATTGTACTCTTGGCTGCCCTCAATCATGCCAGTTAAGGGGTTGGAGAACCATTCTTTGAACTCGCGATGAGACTGGAAGACATGGGGCATCAAAAAGTGCATCAAGGACCACAGCTCCATGAGGCTATTCTGCAAGGGTGTCCCCGTGAGAAGCAGACGCCTCTGACTGCAAAAGGAAGGGGGAAGGAGGAAGATAGTTAGCAAGGACCCAGCCTTCCGCACTTCTCAGCCTAAGCTCCCTCCTCTGCGAATCCTTTCTTCCATCTTTACCTGTTGAAGTTTAGCAGTGACTGCCAGCGTTGAGACTTAAAGTTCTTGATGTTTTGAGCTTCATCCAGAATGAGATAGCGCCAGTTCTTGCGACGAAAGGCCTGGTGGTCCTGCAGCACCAGCTTGTAAGATGTGATACACACATGGAAGGCATTGGGCTTGGTCCAGCCCTAAAAGGTTAAAGGGAGAAAGCAAAAGATAGTGAGGTGAAGCAGACATGGTGACTGCTTAAAATCTAGGGCCGGGGAGTTAGCTCAGTGGTTCCGGCCCCTGTCTTGCAAGCGCCAAGGCCCTGGGTTCGATCCCCGGTAACCACATAACAATACTGGGCATGGAGACTCATGCCCAGCAGCAACCAGTACCACATACTACAGTGCCGGGTGTGGTGGCTCACGCCTGTAATCCCAGCACTCGGGAGGCAGAGGCAGGAGGATTGCTGTGAGGTGAGTTGGAGGCTGAGCTCAGGGCCAGCCTGAACCACAAAGTGAGACCCTGTCTCAAAAAAAAAAAAAAAATCTAAACAATTCTGGGGAGGCGGAAGCAGGAGGATCTCAAGCTTAAGCCAAATGTGGGCAACTTATCAAGACGTCTCAAAAAAGAAAGATGAGGGGAAGAGAGAAGAAAGGGAGGCAGGGGAGCAGAGAGAGGGGAGAGAACAAGCAAAAGGAGAGAGAGAAGAAAGCTTGAGTGAGTGAGCACTCGGGAGGCTGGGACAGGAAGACTGCTAAGAATTCAGTCTTAGCCTGGAGTGAGTAGTGTGTACAAGACCAGCCTGAGTTATATACAGTGAGTCTCTGTCTCAAAAGAGAAGAAAAAGGCCCCATAGCTCAGTGGAAAGGCTCTAGGTTCAATTCCTAATACCATAAAGAAAACAAATAGTGGGGGAGAGTAAGGCAAAGGAGAAGATATGCTAAGGTCTATAAGGTAAGATACAACATTAGAAGAAATGAAAATTTCCCAGCAGGAGTAACAAGAAGATAAGGAAAGTGAACTCATCTGAAGAAAGAGCATAAATACAGCATGCAAGTAATATCAAAGGGATGATATGACCATATGGAGACTCAAACCTGCCGCTTGAGCTTCCTCTCTTTCTGGGCTCCGTAGTAAGTAAGGATTTTAAAGCTGGGGCACCAACGTTTCAACTCCATCTCCCAGTTCAACATCACACTGGTAGGGACAATGATTAAGTGGGGACCCCAGTTACCTGTTTAACAAAAGGAATGAATCACAGTTTGGATGTGTGAATTTCAGTTTCCCAACCACCTTCTCCTATAATCCTAGCACCTCTACTACTCTCTAGGAGCAATTACTGACTGAAGGTGTCACCAAGAGAACAAGTACCCCTCAGGGAGTTAGGCAAGAAGGGTCCTGCCTACTTACCTTTCTCACAGGCCAAGTGAGCAAGCAAGGAGATGGTCTGGATAGTCTTCCCTAGCCCCATTTCATCCGCAAGAATGCCATTAAGTTTCTTCTCATACATAGTAACCAGCCAGTCCAGCCCAATATGCTGGTACTCCCGAAGCTGACCCCGCAAGAGAAGGGGGATGGGTGTCTTCACCTGACAGGAAGAAAATTATCACAGTGTGGAACTAAGATGACACCAGAAACTACAGAGCTAAGATACGAGGAAACAGAAGCTAGGGCCTGAAGATACCTGGGTAGTGGCCAAGGTATACCCCTTGGGCTGTAGACTTTCAGCTGCTGCAGCAATGTCAGTAATTTCTTTCTTAGGACCTAGAGTGGTGGTAGGCCCTGGGGTAGGAGGGCCACTCCCTCCATCTGCCTCACTCTGTTCTTCATCCCGGGCAAGCAAGTACTCCACCCCAAAATCATCCTCCTCCTCTTTTTCATCTGCCTGGCTCTGTGACTGGGCATCCTCAGATTCATCCGACTCAGACTCCTCTGATTCTGAACTCCTGCTTGTTTCTTCCTCTTCTGAATGTTCATCTTCCTCATCCTCGCTCTGCTCCTCCGCAGAATCTAAATTAAAAGACCAAGGCTTAGTGTTCACCATACCTGCTCCAACACCTGCCCCCAAGCTCCTGCCTCAGGACACACATTTACCTGACTGGCTGCTACTATGCTCACGAGGAGCTTCTTCAGTTTCTGTAGGACCCTCTGGATCACATTCAGAGCTGTTAGCCTCAACTTCCTCATCTTCATCTGCTTCACTACTACCAGATCCTGGAGCAGAAGCGTCAGAGGCATAGGCTCCTGCATACTGCTGAAGTAGCTCCTCCACTGACAACTCACCTGGGAGGGAAATGAAGACATTATGGCTGTTGTGAGAGAAGAGAAAAAGGTGCAGAGGGACTGCGTAATGCCAGTTCCTTCCATTAGGTCTTTGAAGACACTACTATCCCCAGGTCTAAGGACAGACCAGTTTAATTTCAACATTAGCTACTACTGCCAGCCTCATAACCTGGGAAAGTGGTGCTTTCTGCTGGAAAGCACATTATTAGTCTGGTAAACTCTGTTCTCAAGACTCAAGGGAAATATTTCCAGTACCCTTCTACCTGGGGATTTTACTCAGTGGTACTCCACCTACCACGCAAGCCTGAGTTCAATCCCTAGTACTGAGAGGAAAAAAAAGGTTGACAGAGGGCAACTGTGAGGCTTGACTCCAAGGGTGCACGACCAGTTAATTTTGAGACAAAATCTTACTAAATTGCCTGAGGTGGCCTTGAATTTGCAATCCTCCTGCCTCAGGCCCAAGTCCCTGAGATTACAGTTTCGAAATATCCCAGCCAGTATCAACATTCTCTCGAGATTCTCTCTACTAAGCTTTCTATTACTTTGTCTTAACTTCCACCAGAAGCACTCATCATTTTGTACTTCTAAATTCCGTTTTTTTTTGTTTGAGATAGGTTCTTGCTTTGTAGTTTAAACTGGTCCTGAACTCAGTCTCAAACTCAGCAATCCTCCTGCCTCTGGAGTGCTGGGATATTAGGTGTGAGCCACCACGCCTGGCATTGTTGTATGTGGTTATGGGGACCACACCTGGGCCCTTGTACTCGCAAGGCAGGTGACAGAACCACTGAGCTAAATTCCCGGCCCTACTTTTAAGTTCTTACACAACTGATTCCCAAGTCTAAAGCCTGTCTTTGTCTTTAGAGTCACTTCCACCCAACATAATGCTATCCTTGGCACTCTGCACAGGAAAAGCACCAAATAATCCTCAGTAAAATATCTGATGAGTGTCACCTTCTCGAGCCAATTCACTCAGCTCCACAGCATGATCCACCTCCCCTTCCAACTGTTCTTCAGCTGCAATAGTGTCTTCTTCATCCTCAGCTAGGAAAAAAAAAAAGCAAGATCAATGGAGACAAAGACATTGAACACGTTCTAAAAGAAAAAGGTGGCAAACTATGAAAGGTTAGGTCGGAACATTTAACCCAAGGGGTAAGGGGCAAACAAATTAAGTGAACAGGCCTGACCTTCATCCTCATTGGCAGTAAACTCTTCATCATCTTCATCTGGATGCCAAGGCTTTTTTTTGCGCTGTGTGACAGAGGAAGGTATGGGCTTCACCTGTATGGCAAAGGATAAAAAGTAGAAACACCTAAGGTGTTTAATTTTTTGTTTTTTGTTTTTTTGTGTGACAGGGTCTCACTATGCAGTTCAACCTGGCCTTAAACTCACTATGTAGCCTATGCTGGCCTCAAACTTGCAGCAATCCTCCTGCCTCCGCCTCCCAAGTGCTGGGATTACAGGCGCGCACCACCACACCCGGCAGCACCTAAGGTTAAAGAAGCAGGAAGGCATAATGTTGACTAAGAATCACAAAATAGCGTCTGTCCCACTGAGTGACAGCTGCCACTGGTATATTACCAAGGCAAGGATGCAATCAAGGTTTTCTTTCAGCACCAGCTACCAAATCCTGGCCCCACTGTCTAGGGGAGGACCTGTGAAAGTGCTAAGTAAGGAATAAAGGCATCTGATAGCCAGATATATGAACAGAGAGAGCATGAAGATCCAAAGAGATATCAAGGTGACCATTCCAGCTCCCAATTTATGAACCTGGAGAATATTGGGGTCATTTCGCCAAAATAGCAAGTGAGGGTCAAAACAAGATCCCACAGCCATTTAAAGAGTGAACTACAGCTGGTCCAGTAGCACATTCCTGTGATCCTAGGTACTCAGGAGAACTGTAAGTCTGAGGCCAGCCAGGAAACAATGAATGAAACTATTTCAAAATTAAAAAATAAAAATGGCTGGAGATATAGCTCAGCATTCCTCGAGGCACCCAGTACCCACCCACCCACCCCCTGACACACAGTGGGTTATAACATACTTCTACTACAGCACCAGATAGTCTGCCAAATGGAAGCCACAAGTTGCCCAAACGTAAATTCTCTCCCAGTTCTCCCCAAATGACAGCCCAACCAACTCTCCTTAACCAGGGAGGACTTCAAAACCACACTCAACCTCTGAGCCCAGGACTCAAACCTGAACCTCTCCCACTCCTCTCACCCTGAGCCCTCTTTCCATCTCTCCTGCTTATACCTCCGAAACACTTGAAGACTCCTCTGCAACACTTTCCTCAGGTCTGTCTCTGGTGTCACTGTCATGGGAGGAGGTGGTCTGAGAGGGGCTTGATGGCCCTCCCAGCAGCTGGGGAGGGAGAGAACGGATCAGCTCTTCCAGTGGCAATTCTCCCTCACGTCGAAGCAGCTCAATCTCACGCCTCTGGGTCTCTGCATCATTGCCTTCCTGTTGCTCTTCAACCTCAATGGTCTCCTCATCATCTTCCTCCTCCTCTTGGGGTTGGAAGTCCCCATCTATAGCAGGAGAACAAGGTCACAAAGTCCACGGGCCCTGCAAGCCACAGGGTGGATTTTTCAGCTCTGGAACGGGTACATAGGGAAGAGTAACAGAGCCCAAGAGAACACACACCTCCGTCATCCAGCCTGGATGCAGCAGGTAGAGGACTGGAGGCAGCTGAGGAAGAGCCAAGGCAAGGGGAAGAGCCAGCTTTGCTGGAGGCCAGTGGTTGGTTGAGACTTTGAGACAGAAGATCTGAGTACTTTTCAGTTTGACCCACAATGAAGTCTAGATGTAGGTCCAAGGCTTTTTTG
Source organism: Petromus typicus (assembly GCA_004026965.1). NCBI lineage: Eukaryota > Metazoa > Chordata > Mammalia > Rodentia > Petromuridae > Petromus > Petromus typicus. Next base: position 9,421 of record PVIR01030912.1, on the reverse strand, counting down.
CGCTTTTCCTCAAGGCGAGATTGCTGCTTAAACTGTACGACCTGCCATAATCATTAAAGGAAAAAGACACAAAGATAACTATTTATATACTTTTCTCAACATTTAACACGTTCCCTCCAGCTTGAAACGCCAATGCTACCTACATGCATGACTGTCCCATCCGGTGGCTTGAACCACCTGTGGTAAGCTGTTTAACGTCAACCACAGAATTCAAATCTAAGCTGCCCAGCAGTGAGACATATGACTCATACCCTACTGAGAATGTGTTAATGGAAGTCTTCTTAATAGAGGCTGGCCATTCAGGAGGGAAAAACTCAAAACTTCTGACTCATCATTTAACAGGATGCTTCTGAGGAAAAAAAAAAAAGAAGGCTGGGCATGACAGCTCATGCTTGTATCCCAGCACTTGTGGGGTGGAGGCAGGAGGACTGCTTGCCGTGAATTTGTGGCTAGTCTGGGCCACACAGAGTGTTCAGGGCCAGCTTGAATTACAAAGTGAGATTCTGTCTCAAAAAACACTTTAAAAAAAAAAAAAAGCAGAAAGGGACAAAAAGTGAAAGAAAAGTCAGACTAGCTTGGAATTATTTGCAAATGCATTTGTAGCTGGATTTTAAAAATAAATCACTGAGGCCAGGAGTGTAACTCAGTAGCAGAGCATCTGCCTCACATTCACAAAGTCCTTGGTTTGATCCCTGGGATAGCAAATAGGAAAGACAAAAGAAAAGCTCAGGCATAGTAGCACCCTCTTGTAATCCCAGCACTCTGGAGGCTGAGGCAGGAGGACTACAAATTGGAGGGCACACTGGGCAACGTAGAAGATTTAAAAAATCCTGGGCCGGGGAGTTAGCTCAGTGGTTCCGGCGCCTGTCTTGCAAGCGCAAGGACCCGGGTTCAATTCCCCGGTAACCACATACAATACTGGGTGTGGAGACGCACCCAAGCAGCAATCAGTACCACATCCCACAGTGCCGAGCGTGGTGGCTCACGCCTGTAATCCCAGCAACTTGGGAGGCAGCAACTTGGGAGGTAGAGGCAGGAGGATTGCTGTGATGTGAGTTTGAGGCTGAGCTCAGGGCCAGCCTGAACTACAAAGCAAGACCCTGCCTCAAAAAAAAAAAAATCCTCTTCCAAACAAACAAAAAGGAAGGGAAGGGAGAGAACAGAAGAGTAGAGGCAGGCATGGTGGCAAGCACATACAATCTCAGTGCTTTGGTGGCTAAGGCAGGAGGACTGCTGTGGGTTCAAAGCCAGCCTGAGTTACACAGTGAGTTCAAAGCCACCCTGAACTATATGCTGAGACCCTACCTCAAAAAAGAAAAGGAAGGCCTAGGTTTTAGCTCAGTGCTTCCAGAGCCTGCCTTACAAACCCAAAGGCCCGGGTTAGGTCACTGGTCACCACATAAAACGGTGCTGGGTGTGGTGGCTCACATTTGTAATCCCAACACTCAAGAAAAAAGAGGCAGGCAGGAGGATTGCTGAGTTCGAAGTTGAGTTCAGGACCAGCCTGAACTATAAAATGAGACCCCGTAGCAAAAAAAAAAAGAAAAAGAAAGGAAAGAAACAAGGTGTTTCCTAAATGCAAATGACAAGAAAAGCACTCCCAACACCAGGAAGACTACACATAAATTGCCAGGGATGTACCCAACCTGCAGTCAAAAATACTCAAAAAAGCTAGAGATACAGAACAATTAAGTGAAAACTTAGTATGCAGAAGGCCCTGGACTTCATCCTCAGAACAATAATGACTGCAGCCAGGTGTGGTATACACCTTTGGTCTCAGCTACTAGGGAGGCTGAGGCTGAATCCAAGACCGTGCAACATAGCAAGATTTCATCTTAAAAATCAAAACACAATGGGACCTGGGTCAGTGGCAGGGCACTTGCCTAGTATGCATGAGGGCTCAAGCTTGATCCCCAGAATCACAAAAATGATAATGCAAAATGCACCTGTACTGAACAAATACAACTTTTTTTTCTCCATCATTTACACTTAAACAGTACAACTACTTACACAGCATTTATGTTGTATTAGACAGTATACATAATCTAGAGATAATTTAATGCTGTATGTAGGTTATCAACAAACATGCCACTTTGCAAATAGGACTTAGCAAGGATTTGATGCCCACGGAGAATCCTAGAACCAATCCTCCAAGGACAACGAAGAACAACGATACTTACAAAATATTTATCACTTAATATATAGGCAACAGCAACACTGACAATATTCCAGCAAATACGTGAGCTGTGGTTTATTTGCTTTTTTTTTGTTTTGTTGGTTCTTTTGGTTTGTTTTTTTCAAAGAGTCTTGGTATGCAGCTGAGGCCAGCATTGCTCTAACTACGTAACACAGGCTGACCTCAAACTGTGGCAAACCTTTTGGCTCAACCTCCCATGAGCTTGGCTTCCAGCCTGCACCACCACACTGAGCTTCCAGCAAATAAATGAAACAAACGGTTTTTCAAAAAAGCATACCTTTCAAAAGAGAGATGGTCTATTGGGGTCAATCAAAAAATGTGTGGCCTCTATTCTCCCACTGTATCTTCTCATACCACACCATGCTAGAAAAGTCCCCCACACAATCAGAATTTCCTGAGGATGTTCATTCCCTTGGAATGTGAAACACTTGATCATTCCTACTACCACCATCCTCCAACCTCCAATCTTTCTCTTTCTCAGGCCTAACTATTTACCTTCTCTACATTGCTCCAGAATTGCCTGACATCCTTGGCCATGGTGGAAGCAATTCGACGCAGCTTGGCCTGCTCTTCCCTCCGAGCCCGTTCCTCTTTCTGTCGTTGTTCCTCATGATGTCGGATCACCATGCGCACTACCTATGAGAACACACCCGATGTGAAAATACTCAAAGCCAGACATTCTAAACCACCAAACCAAAGACAAAGAAAGAAGTCAAGGCCATTTAATCTGGAATGTTAGAATTGTCCTCTAAATGCTATAAGCATTAAAAATGACCATGTTTTTCCATTCAGTCCTACAAACCCCACTGGTGCATCAAGGAGAAGCCTACCTTAGAAATAAAAGACAGACTCTGTAGAGGACATACCTTACGGGCCACCCCCCGTTTCCATCTGCGCTCTTGAGCAAAGTCAGCAGATAGCCACTGCATCTCCTCACATAGGTAGTCCCAGTGGCCTTTGGGGCGAGGGGGCTCTGGCACCTTCGGTAGCCTCTTCAGGGACCAGAAACCTTCTTTCCGCAACTCGGCAATTCGAGTCTCAATCTCTGCTTCCTAAAGAGAGAGATCTAGGTCCATCAACAGTCCCTTGACACAGCTGCCAACTCACTGCCATGGCTGAAACTCCTGAACTGACTAGACCAAATGTCCTGTACTTACATTTGGTTCACATTCACTATGAGGATATTATATTCACTTTAGATGACAAGAAAGAAGATCAGGGAGATTAAGTGATTTCACTGAAATCATACTACTAGTAAGAACTAGAAATTAAAAACAGGACCAAGAACTGCACTCTTTCCATGGATATCAGTGGCTTGGGGCGGGCCAGTGATTTAGCTCAGTGGTGCCATTGCCTGCTTTGCAAGCACAAGGTTTGGGAATTCTATCCCCATAACGATGGTAACCACATATCACAACACTGGGTCCTGGTAGCTCACACCTGTAATCCCAGCACTAGGGAGGCAGAGGCAGGATTGCTGTGAGTTCAAGGCTGAGCTCAGGGCCAGCCTGAACTACAAAGTGAGACACTGTCTCAAAAAAAAAAAAAAAAGTAAAATAAAATAAAAACAACAAAAACAAGCAAAAGAGTGGCTCAAGGAAACAGACGCCAAGGAGAGTTCGAGAGAAGCAAGCGTATGCTTCCTTCTACTAGACATGAGGGTTCTTTTCATTGTAAAATTCTATTTCTTCAGAATATGTTTGAGCTGTACTGAACCTGTAAATAAACTACAGAGCACAATTTACACAATCATGTTTCTGTTTTTAGAAACACTATTTTGGGCAGGTAGGGATACAGCTCAAAGGTAGAAAAATGCCCAACAGGGCCTGGGAATTTAGCTGACTAGCAAGTGCAAGACCGGAGTTCAATCTACTTGGATCCCCAGCACCACAAACCACACTGCTGGACATGGTGGCTCCTGCTTGTAATCCTAGCACTCAGGAGGAGAGGCAGGAGGATTGCTGTGAGTTCAAGGCTGGCCTGGGCTACATAGTGAGTTGGGGCCAGTCTAAACTATAAACCGAAACCTTGTCTCAAAAACAAAAACAAAAACAAAAATAATTCCCAACATACACAAAGCCCTAGGATCAATCCCCAGCACAAAAAAAAAAAAAAAACAAAACTTTTACATGAAATATACTGGTTACACCTGAAAAATTAACAATGGATAAACGTAACAAGATAAGGAGGTTATCATTTTCAGTAAAACTTCCACATTGACTAAATTTATAGGGGAAAAAACTAAATCACCCTCCTGGGTGTGGTAGCATACAATAACGATCCTAGAACTTCGAAGCTGAGGCAGGAGGATCTCCATAAATTCTGAGAGAGCCTATGCTACCTACACAGTGAGTTCAAGGCTAATCTGAACTAAACAGTGAGACTGTATCTCAACACAACAAAACCCTCAAAATCGAATTATTTCTATCCTCTTCTAGTGAACACAGAGAAAACACAGCCAGAAATGAGATAAGGAACTAAATGCCCAAGATGGGAAAGGAAATAAGAAAGCAATAGTGGCTCTTAAATTTGAGCGTCCATCAAAATCATCTTTAAAGGCTGAAGATTTATTTAGCTCAGCATCACAGCACCTTCCTGGCAAGTGTGAGCTCCTGAGTTCAATCCCTGGTACAAAAAATAAATAAATAAATAAATAATCTATTTTCAATAAAGCAGATTCCACATTTTCAAACAGGGCTGGATGTAGCATAGTACTAAGGCCCAGGATTCAATTCCCAATTCCATAAGGGGAAAAAAATAAAAGCCTGGGACCAGGGATTTACCTCAGTGGTTACTATGTCTGCCTGGCAAGGGCAAAGCCCCAAGTTTGATCTCAGTACCACATATCACAAAGCCAGGTATGATGGCTCAGGCCTGTAACCCCAGCACACGAGGAGACAGAGCCGGAGGATTGCCATGAGTTCCAGGCTAGCCTGGGCTACATAGCAAGCACAAGTCCAATCTGAACTACATAGTGAGACTCTGTCTCAAAAAAAAAAATTTTTTTTTTAAAGCCAGGTGTGGTGACATAGCCTAGCACTCATGAGACTGACAAGGGATTGCTATGAGTTCACTGCCAGCCTGGGCCACAGAGCAAGACCCTGACTCAAAAATAATAAAACAAAAGATCTGCATTCTCACAAGTGATGTTGATGTTGCTGGCTCAAGGACCACACTTAATACTATATGAATGTAATAGGCTATAAGAGCAAAATTAAGTAGAAATGGGCAAATCGTAAGAGCACTATAGAATACAAACTTTCGTGTCTAATTCTTCCCTCAATGTTCACAACTTATTAGGACATCGTGGTACCAGCCTATAACCCCAGCTATCAAAAGGCTAAAGCAGGGGAACTCTGAGTTCAAGCCTGCCTGGACTACAGTCAGACTTTATCTCAAAACTCCAAAATAAAGCAAGCCATATGGCACAACCATACAATCCCATAACAGAGAGAGAGAGAGAGAGAGAGAGTGAGAGTGAGTGTGGGGGAGGTGGAGAGGGAGGGGGAGAAAGAGGAAAAGAGCAGGAGAGAGAAGGGAGAAAAGGAAGGAGGGAAGGAAGGGGTGGCGAAAGTAGTAGGATCATAAATCGTAGTCCCACCTAAGCAATTTAGGAAAACTATCTCAAAATAACAACAAAAACAAAGGGCTGGGGAGGTAGCTCAGCAAGGAGAATATCCAGGATTTAATCTCTAGCACCACAAATAAAAAACAAGAACTTACAATATGCCTAGGGATTTATTAGTTCAGTGATAAAGTACTTGCCTAGAATCCTCAAAGCCTTAAGTCAGATACCTAAGAACATACAGGAAAAATAAAATAAAATTTCACAGTAAACCACATACCAGACATCTCCATTTTTAATTATTTGTCTTTTGGTTTATGAAACAAGATTATATTATGTAGCTCAGGCTGGTCTTGAACTCATGGATAAACTTTCTGTCTCAGCCTTCTAAGTACTGGGATTACAAGCATTTGCCACCAAATCTAGTTGTGTCTATTTTTAAAGAAGAAAATGAGGAGCCAGGGATTTAGCTCAAAACTGATGCCTGTCTTGCAAATGCAAGGTCCTGAATTCATCCCTGTAACCACATACCACAATGCCGGGCGTGGTGACTCACACCCACCAACAATCAGTACCACATACCACAGTGCTGGGCATAGTGGCTCATGCCTGTAATCCCAGCACTAGGCAGAAGTAGGAGGACTGCTGAGTTCAGGACCAGCCTGAACTACAAAGCAAGACTCTGTCTCAAAAAGCTAAAAAAAAATAAAGAAGAAAATGAGGTAGCCTGGTATGATGGTATACTCCTGTAATTTCTACTACTTGGGTGACTGAGGCAGATCATAAATTCAAAGCTAGGTAACAAGATCCCATTTCAAAACAGAAGAAAACAAAAAACAAAAAACAAAAAAGGAGCTGAGTTTAGTGGCACATGCCTGTAATTCCAGCACTACAGGGGCTAAGGCAAGAGTTAAATCCAGGCTGGTCTACATAGTAAGCTCACGGTAAGCCTGAACTACACAGCAAAACCCTGTTCTCAAAAATAAAACCAAAATGGGGGGCCAGGGAGTTAGCTCTGGTTCCGGCGCCTGTCTTGCAAGCGCAAGGGCCTGGGTTTGATTCCCCGGTAACCACATAACAATACTAGGTGTGGAGACTCACGCCCAGCAGCAACCAGTACCACATACCACAGTGCCGGGCGTGGTGGCTCACGCCTGTAATCCCAGCACTCGGGAGGCAGAGGCAGGAGGATTGTGATGTGAGTTTGAGGCTGAGCTCAGGGCCAGCCTGAACCACAAAAGCGAGACCCTGTCTCAAAAAACCTAAAAAAAAAAAAATAAATAAAATAAAATAAAATAAAACCAAAATGAAAAAGACATCCCATACCATAAACCCTAAATTCTTAACAAGAATATCATGCAAAATCTCCATGGAGTATGAGAGTTAAGATAAGACTTTAAAAAAAAATAAAAAAAGAGACGACTCTGGGAAGGAGATTGAGCTCAGTGGCACCATGCCTGCCGTGCAAGCGCAAGGTCCTGAATTTGATTCCTGGCTGAGACTCTTCATGGGTCTTGTAATCCCACTACTCAGGAAAATGAGACAGGAGGACTATCACAGGTTTGTGGCCAGCTTGACTACTTGAGTTCAAGGGCAGTCAGAGCTACATAGAGAACCCTGCCTCAGTAAGTAAACAAGAATGCTCATGGGCCTTCCCAGTACGTAATACATACATGTTTGGCCTGCTCTGCGATTTCAGCATGGCTCTTCTCCCACTTTGGGCCCTTGTTAGCCAGGTCAGCAGCCTGGGTTAAACTGAGCCCCTCCAGAGGCACTGTGGCACCATCTGGGGGGCATGGAGGTCCATCCAGAGAAGAATCTTGAGCTATGTGCTGGGGGGAGATGCCACCTGCCCCACTTGAGGATGGGGAACTAGATGAGGCAGGGGACACGGGATTGCTGCCTGTCATGCCGTCCGACACCATCTAAAAGGAGAAAAGTGAAGAACATGTTAGATTTTCACCACACGTTTTAAGTACACTATTCTATTCCATTTTTTAAAAACAAGCTCAAATAAGACATCAATCTGGGTTTTACAAACACAAACACCTGCGGATCAAGTTCTGACAAGGTTCTTGTAATACAGGATCACACTATAGCAGCTGCTCGACCTGCGAATTACATGCTGACATTCATGCATTTTCTAAATTCAAGACTTTTCTTTTTTTAAAAAGAGTTCTGGAACAAGGTCTCGCTTTGTAGTTCAGGCTGGCCCTGACCCCACTATGTAGCCCGGGATCGCCTTGAACTCGCAGCAATCCTCCTGCCTCCCCAGTGCTGGGATAATAGGCGTGAGCCAGCACACTTGGCCTATACCATATTTTAAATTCAGTGATCCTTTCAGGGCCTCATTTTCTAGCAAAAATGGCTAACTGACCTATGCAATGCATCAAATTCATGAGACACCAGAAAAAAGCCACCTAAATATCTTTACTAGGGATGCAGGGGTTGGAGATGGACATGGTTCCCAAATATCTACACATCACTTTATATATTGAGCTCAAAGCCAGCCTGAACTACACAGTGAGACCTTACCTCAAAGAAAAAAAAGAAAGAAAAAAAAAATTGAATTCATAATCTTTAAAAGCCTGCTATATCTGGAGCCGGGGAGTTAGCTCAGTGGTTCCGACGCCTGTCTTGCAAGCTCAAGGACCCAAGTTCGATCCCTGGTAACCACATACCATACTGGGCGTGGAGACTCACGCCCAGCAGCAACCAGTACCACATCCCACAGTGCTGGGCGTGGTGGCTCACTCCTGTCATCCCAGCACTCGGGAGGCAGAGGCAGGAGGATTGCTGTGATGTGAGTTGGAGGCTGAGTTCAGGGCCAGCCTGAACCACAAAGCAAGACCCTGTCTCAAAAAACCTAAAAAAAAAAAAAAAAGCCTGCTATATCCAAGGATAAACGTCTCCTGGGCAGGAGATTTAGCTCTGTGGCACCACCACCCGCCTTGCAAAGACAAGGTTGTGAGGTCAATCCCCAATATCAAAAACATACACATACATACAAAACAAAGCTAAACCTATCTAGCTGCAAAAGTCAGGATTTTTTCCTACCCTCTCCTGGTTCCAAAAGAAGCTAAACTGGTCTCAAAGCTCATACAGTCTTAAAATTATATTAAACACGTCAACCTTTTTCAGGAAACGAGGTGCTTCAACACTCTTGGAAATCAACAAAATACTAAAGTCAAAGCAAACTTAAGTACCCAACGGGGTTTACAGACTTGAGTTGACAAACCTACTCAGGTAGCTAGAACCTGGCACATTTCTTCTGCCTCCCACTGCAAAGTCACAAAAACAGAAGCAGAGAAGGTATCTTCCCCACTTTCAAACCTGTGTCTGTAGAATTGAGAGCTGAGGATGAGCAGGGGAGGGACTGCTCTGCATGGTCCCACTCCCAGGCTCCTCAGTGGATGCCTGAAGAATGACTGCGTCCTTATTACCACTGCTGCAGGCCGAGGGGCTGGTGTCCGGCTGCAGGGCATGCTGGGAGCTGGCCTCATTCTGGGCCACCGTCCACCGGGACCCGTCTTCCAGGGCCCGGGGCCCACCAGGGCGTCCCAGTCTCCGCTCAGGTCCACCAGCCTCTGGAGCACCTGAAGTAAAGTAAAAAAGGATAAAAATGAAGTTGAAACTTTTTCCTTTTTCACAGGGTGAGA
>PVIR01030911.1:0-19850 GCA_004026965.1 Petromus typicus | reverse complement strand
GATGAACTAAATTAAACTAACAATCACAGAAGTGGGCTTAGAAAAGCATGATTCCACAGTCACATTTTTACATCAAGCTTCAGCACAAACTTGGTCTTACATGAGACTCAAGCAGAGAACCCAAGTGAGCCACATGCCAATTTTTAACCATAGCCATAACTGATTTTTAAAAGTGAGGAGATAATTTATATACATCATTTGAAGCCAAATGTTTGTTGGCTATTATACAATTTAAAAACACACTGACATACTGCTATTTCCTCAGTGCCTTAAGTAGGGTCTGGCTCAAATTAGGTGTGCAAAAAATACAAATTGAGTGAAATAAACTCCTAACACAAACACAGGGAGAGTTACAGAAGGGTGTTAGGAAGCTTTTCAGCCCAGCATTGTAGCACACAATACAACAAAGTGAATAAACCCGGCTTTCTACAACAAGCACTCTATCGAATGTAATTTTCTAAAACAAACATATAGTAACTAAATATGATTTTCCATAATAAACATGTTAAACAAGGTTTCCAGTCATCATAACAATCTCAAGGTCAATTTACATTTCATTGGAAACAACAATAAACTTTGTAGCTAAAAGCAAAGTGTCCCTGGAGACCTTTCTTCTCTTAGCAAAGAGATGGACCAGGAATGTGATTTCAACATGACAACATTCCAAATCTGCATTTCTCAGACCTAAAGTATTCTTTCCCCTCACCTGCCTCACGCTCTCTATTCTATCTGTCTTTGTGGTTTCTAATTGGAAAACATGCTCTAACCTTCTGATTCACATTCACAAGAGCAACTGGTCAACCTCTTCCCTTCCTCTCAAGGTTTTTCATTAAATACACTTGTGATTTGTGGACTGGGATTCTTACTTTAATTTTAACCCAGGGTAAAATTTTTATTTTTCATTACAAGTTGCAAATTGCTACAGGAAAAAGAGATACCTGGAAGTAGATTCAATACAAATCACAAGCACTTGGTATGAGAAATGCTTTCAGAAATTGCAACATTCAGACTTTGCAGAAAGGATAAAAAAGACTCAACTACACAAAGGTCCTGACTGACTTTCTGGGCACAGAATAGTGTGGCACACAGAAGAAACAAGGCAGTAAAAGGCCAGGAGTCAAGGGTCTTCCTCAGTTACACCACTTGGAAGAGAAAAAGAGATTGGAGGAATTGGGAGTGAATTGTAGGCAGAGTCGTCATTTGTCCCCTAATTTTAAGGGTTAATACTTAAAACTCTTGGGGCCAAGAAAATAAAATATCATTGAGTCTGGTTGTGACTGGCCACCAGGGTGTCCAAGGTATTTTATGGCATATATTTAAGGTGTACAACATGATGTCTTGATATACAATGTACAGTAAAAATAATTATACCACAGTCAAGCAAATTAAAATACCATCACGGATACCTATTAAGTGTGTGTGTATGTGTATAGGAAAAATACCTAAAATCTATTCTCTTTGCTAGCTTTCAGTATATGATATTATTAACTTCAGTGTTCATGGGTACATCACATCTATAGATTCCCCTTACACAGGGGAATTGAAATAAATACTTTAAAATGAGGCTTACAGAAATGTATCAGGCTAGAGCCATTCTGATGACGAAAATTCCTCGTCCTGCATCTACAGTTTTTCGTCACAGCTGATCTGTACACACAGCTCTGGCAGTTTGAGGCACATTCCATCATCAGTATCCTCCTCACCCTGCCATTTTTCTCCCTCACATTTCCTCAGCACCACATTCCAGTCTATTTCACACACACAATTTCCACTGAATGGAGTTTCTCCCTGGAGATTTGTGTATCAAATCCATGTGCATTAGGTTTGTAGTGCAGTGGCGCTTTAATAGGAGACAAATCCTTTGCATCACTAAATAAGGTCTTTATCTTTGGTCAGAGATCTCTCTGATTTCCACAAGTCACTGTGAGATCATAGTATTTACTTCCATCTAGCTAAACTCCCCCTTGGTGTTAGATGGCAGATATATTGTCGCTAAGTCTTTGGTATCCAGGAGGGTAGCTAATACCATCATTTTATTGATCCAGTGGTTCCAGAGATACTGTCCCCAAAACCTGACTACTGAGGCCTTCCAAAACACTTTCTTTAGCCTGTGGTAAAGTTGAACTTTTAGTCACAAACCCAGAGGTAGATTTGTCTATAGAAATAGGGACCACAGGTTGGTTGTACTGGGAGGGAGCTGGATTCATCAGTGAGTTCAGAAACCTCACTGAGAGGGTGAAGTGATTAATAATATCACTCTTGATATATCTGAGGAAGAACTGAAATTTTCTAATCTCACATTGTGCAAAAAATAAAGAGAACATGACAATTTTTTTAAAAAACTATAAAATGGCTCATACGAATTTCAAAATTAAATGGTATCAAAACTATCAGTTAAAAATGTACACATATATACATGTATATATATACATGTATACATGTATATATACATGTATGTGTATATATACACATACATATATATACATGTATACATGTGTATATATATACATGTATATATACATGTATATATGTATATATACATGTGTGTGTATATATATATATATATGGCTAATATATATATATACACACACATGTATATATACATATATATATATATATATATATACATGGCTGAAAAAAACAGCTATCACTTTCATGGAGCCTGCACTCTAGCATCAGAGTGTTCTGTGCCACACTTCCAGGGGGCAGGTAAAAAAGCACATTTTCTTTTCTCTTCCGAGTGCTACAACTCCAAATGTTCATCAGAGGGCTGCCTGTCTCTGAACTGCTTTTTTAGTGCTGCTCCACAGTTTATCAAATCTGTTGAAAATGGGCCAAAAAAAGAATCTTAGAGGGTTTTTCTATTTCGCAAAAAAATATAATCTTTTTCCCTGACGTTGACTTCTGTGTCTTTAGATTCGGTCACAAGGCTTTGAGCAGTTTTTCCTTTGTCATCCATTCAGGGTCCTGCTTAGAGGAGGATGAAATACTTTCTCTTCAGTGCATACATTTCATACTGTGGGAACACAAAACTAGGCCTGCCTGAAAGTCTCGGTTTGGTCACACTAAACATCTTTCTTGCAAAACTGTAACAAAATTATGAAAGCACTGCTCTTGGTAAACAAAGAAAGAAAGAAGTTACTTGACAGGACTCTCACTGTATTTCACATCTTTTAATAACTCTGCAGTACCACAGTCATACTGAAGTAGTTACTGGAGTGATCGGGTGGCAAAGTTGGATCTGGCTGTGAACACAGGCAACAGTCTCCTACTTGAGAGAGCGCATCATACTGAAGAGGAGCATGGTGGTGTCTAGCTAGCTGGGGAGGAGAAGTGAGAGAGTACACTGTGGGAGAAAGTGTGATTTCAATACAGATCCGCCCCTGTTGGTCCTCACTGTCCCATTTGCTAGAGGTGGGGCATTGGGATTTGCTGCCAGGAGTAAGAAGTCTGGCCATCCTGCACTGCCCTTAAAAACAACAAAGACCTTCACAGCACAGATGCTCTGCATGCCCCACTGAGAATGTCTGGGCCCCAGGACAATCCTGATCACCTCCACTCACTTGCCACAGGACTTGCTGATTGATGCACAGACAGAAGAGAGGACACTCCAGTTCTCAGCCCTCTTATTTCCTGATCCTTCCACTGATGGAGAAGCTGTTTGCAAGACTAGGTGTGTGTGATCTGTTTTGTTTTGTTTTGTTTTGTTTTGGAGGAAGAGAGACCAACTCATATAAATACGAATAATTAGGACACAGAAAGTGGTAAATAGTAAAATCCATGCTCTATAATCAGCTATGTCTGTACCTGGGATGGGGAAAGCTGGTATTATAATCCCTCTACAAGTTCGTATGTGTGTGTGTGTGTGTGTGTGTGTGTGTTTGTGTGATATGCCCATATGACCTGCTTGGTCTAACTATGCTTGATATAACTATGGTTATAAAACACTGTCCCCAAATTTCTTAGTACTGCTGCTGAACCTAGGCAGGCTGATGACTGCTTTGACCAATGGACTATGACAGCAGTGACAGCGGTTGACTTCTACAGTTAGGTCACAAAAAGTAATGCAGTTTGTACCTTCCATGATGGAAAAACTTTCCTTTGGACCCCTGAGTCTCCATAAAAGGAGGAAGCCAAGGCAGGAGGAATGAGCTCATGTGGAGAGGCCCAGCCATCTGATGTCCTAGCTGTATTAGCCAGAGGTCTCCAGGAAACTGGGCCAACATGAGAATCGTACCCAGAGAAAGACATTAGAAGGAAAGAGTGCACACAACTATGGAAGCTGGGAAGGTGTGACTCACAGCCTAGGCCAGCATCCTGGAGACTAAGGAAGAGCCAGCATCACAAGTGAAGCCACAGGGCCCTTGGCAAGCAGAATTTCTTGCTGGGGAGGTCAGTCTTTGTTCTGCTAAAGCTTCCAACTGACTGGGTAGGGTCCACTCACATTGTGGGAAAGGGTCTGCTCTACTCAGTGCTCTCTGATTTAAATGATAACTGCATCCATAGCTGTGATAATCTCATCCATCCACAGGAATCTCCAAGGGCGATGTCTGACAGAGGTCAAACCAACCACTGGAACCGGCACCTTCCCTGGTCAGTGGGAGTGCAGCAGCTCCTTCTGCCTCTTGGGTCTTTCTACCTGCCACTGTTTGAGCCTGGAAATATCTCTCTCCTGCTCTTTGCTTGGCCAATTCCTTTTATTCTTTCTCAGATCAAGTATTACTTCTTCAGTGCCACCCTCCCTAGCACCTCCCACCCCAGTGCATTGGCGTCCTTCCCTATGCCCCTTTTCTATCACTGGGTTTTCTTTCTTTCTTTCTTTCTTTTTTCTTAATTTCATTCACTTTCTTCAAGACATTTATGTCATTCTGAAATTATCTTCCTTGGTTTTGGTTATTGTCTTCTGCTGATTAAAATCTTAGTCTGGCAAAAATTCGTCCTTATCTGGTTCACTTATTGCTCACACAGTGACTGACATGGAAGATGAGCTCACTCACTCGGTAACTATTGAGCAGAAGTGATGGCTGCTTGCGTCATATGCAGGTGACTGACTTCAGGCTCCTGGTTGCAGCCTCACTTTGTGGTCACAGAATGTAATGAAGAAAAACTAAAGCTCCCATGCCACACACAAGATATTTTTCACTGGCTTTTTTTCTGTTACATTTTCTTTCTTCCAAAGAGATGAGCATTCACTCAGGAACAAAACATCTGGCATCCTTGTACAACACGTCAGAGACAAAAGCACTAGATTTTCATACTTGATATGTGGGCTAATTTATATGTTTTCCTAAATTTTCTGAGTAATTTAAAAAACAACTTAAAACTGAGAGAAGACAGTTTCTTTTTTCTCTCAGAGGTACAATCTACCCTCACCCTTTTGATTAATACATACACTGTTGGTCCTTAATTTCTTCCTCTACCTCTCTAGTATAGGCTTACAGTGGACTTAGGACAAAAAAACGGAAGAAAAGATCCAACCTCCATATTTTTGTTTCTCCTCTCTTTTCAATATTACCTTCTGCACACCTTAAGTAACTAATAGTATCTTATTTTCTCTAATTATTGAACTGAGGTCCTTCTTACTGGAAGTCAACATTTACACCACTATAAAAATGACTAATTCCCTTCCATTGTATTCCCTGCTGTTCTCTCTCATATTGACCATATCTTTCAATTCCTATATTCTCATGTGTTGGCAATTGAGTCCTTGCTATCCCTGGAGAGAATGGTCCTCCCAGAATTCACCAGTTAATTTCTAGAGATAGCTAACAACTCCCCTACAAACGTGTTTCAAATTCAAACCAACCAGAATCTACCCAAAACCTTGCTCTTTTTTGAGCTCACACATGCTGGGCCAGTACCCATCTGCGCTAATGGATATAGGACGAGATACCCAAAATTAGAGACAGGCAGAGCCCTGAGATTGCTTGAAGTAGCCAATCCTTAGCCAGTTGCCCTTCCCTACCCACAGTAAAGCTCTCTCCAATCTGCCCAGTTCTTCATGCCCACCACACCTCAAGACAGGAAGTGGCTCCTCCTCTTGTAACTGTAATGAACTTTCCAGTGGCAATCATCTGCTGATCTGTTCCCTTCACTCAGCCTCATTATCTATTGATATACTATGTTATAAAACAGCCTTCAAGACTCAGGGAAGTCAATGTCTCCATTATTTGGAAAGTAAGTTTGATGCTACATTCTCAGCACTTGGTATTTTCAATTCTGTTTCAGCTAGTTTTATAAAATCCTGCTTTGAAACACTGACACTCAGGAAACATTTGCTGATGTTTTGTGTGCCAGTTATTATGGAGGGCTCTAGGGATGGGAGGATAAACTAAACTCATTCTCAGGTAGGCTCCCGGCAGCAATGGGATTCAAACAATAGTTACAAAAAGAAGAAATTAATATTTTCCCAGAGTTCATAGCTAAAGGGCATAGCTTGTAAGACTCCCTAGTGTGTTCCTTACAAAAAACCACTGTCAATTTTATAGGACTTCAAATTAAAACAAACTAATTTTGTCTTGTTTTATTGTATTCTATTATTTATATGTCAAGCTATTGAATTTCAGAATCTAAAAGATTATTCAAATTTTCCAAGTTATTATTTATCAAATTTAATTGTCTCCTTTAGAACATTTCCATAAAAATGTAGACAAGCTAACCTTCAGAACAGCCCTTGTTGTTGAGGGACAGAAAGTAGATATAATATTAATAATTAATATTAAGTTCTGAATATATGCCAAGCTTTGTCCCAAACATAATGTGAATTATTCAATCTTCATAATGCATACCATCATACTTATTTTAGAACATGAGAAAACTGAAGCTTAAGTTAAATTAGCAGAATAATTGATTAACCAAAGCTAGTAAGAGGCAGAGCAGGGTTGGGGTCCAGAATCCCACAAAGTCTACTTACTTGTAACTGAATTCCACATATGAAGTAAGACATAATTTCTTCAGGTGCACTACTTAGACCCACGCATTTTAAAAATTGAGTTCACTGGCACATTTTAGGGATACATCAGGACCATAATCATCACTGAGAATCTGTACCTGTACGTGATGTATATTGATTCTTATTTCCCCATTCCCTCGCCCTCCTTTAGTCCCTCCCCCTAGATACATAAGCTCTGCTTCCTTTTTTTTCCTTTTTACATTCAACCTTTTTCTCTTCCTTCTTTGCTTCCTCTTCCCTCCCCTTGTTCCCTTTCTCCTTTGAAGATTTTCTTCCTATTTCACATTACCTGTTATACATTTTGGACTTCAATTATACTTTTGCACACTGGATAAATGATATGGTATTTACCTATGTGTGTCCTATTATTTCAGTTAGGAGTATATCCTCAGTGTGCATCTATTTAGCTATAAGTGTCTAGTTTATCACTTTTGGTGACTGAGTAATATTCTATTTCATAAGAAAACACATATTTATCCAGTCTCCACTTGATGAGCATGGGGGCTGTTTCCAAGAGTCAGCTGTTACAAACTATACTGCTGTAAACATGGTGCACATTTGCCACTGTAGAAATAAAATAAAGATAGGAAAAGAAGTTAAACTGTCATTATTTGCTAATGCCATAAGGCTCCATATTAAGACCCTAAACACTCAGCCAAAAGACAGCCAGATTTAATTGCCAGATTCAGTAGCGTAGCTGGATATGCGATCAACACCCAAAACTCAACAGCCTTCTTGTACAAGAATAACAGACTCACTCACAGAAACTGGGGAAACAATTTCATTCACAATAGCATAAAAAAAAAAAACCCCAGGAATCCATCCAATGAAGCAGGTAAAAGACTCCTACTTTGAAAACTACAGCACTCTGCAAGAAGAGAACAAAGTGGATATTGGAAAATGGAAATACTTAGATCTATTCTTTCAGTCCATTAAGAATTAGGGCAAAACTTCCTCCCAGGAAAAATCCTAACCATTCAAAATTCTGTTGCTATGTGTACATTTGAGTGCATGCAAATCTCTCTTTGAGTGGTTGGTTAGAATTTCATCTATAGTTTGTTCTCTCTAGCCATCAGACACAGAAAAGTCAGTAAAATTAGTTATCTGAGGGGAAAAACTCTGTAACAGCTTCTTTCTCAAACTTCCCATAAAGAGTGTTCATATATAGACTGCATTTTACACTTGGAGAGTGTATTCTGTTTCCTCCATAATCAGTCCTCCCCAAGGAATTTAGTCAAAATCTGTGACAACGATGTCCTGCCTAACTTGAATTATTCTTTGCATTTCCAGTAGTCCAGCCTGGACTCCATGTATCCCACTGAGGTTGAGCTTATTACTCTCTGTAGGACAGTAAGGTCCCCACGGGCCAGACTACAACTCTATAGTTCTAGTTCCTCTCTTGGTATGCGTTTGTGAGAAAGAAAATCACAGAACAAACTGTACAAATTTCAAATCTGCTCCTTTGTCTATGCATATTAAGTAGGGACTAGGCAAAATACTACAGTAAGCAAACCAAACTCTGGCACCTTGAGCCACAGAACTCAAACTAGGAACACTTTTAAAAGGTACTCCTTTCCCCTTCTTGCATTCAAGCAAAAATCAAGGAGCTACAGGATAAGGGTTTCATTTGGCTGAGGTCAGAGCCCTTCTACTACTGTGCCACGTCTCCAGCCACTTTTTTTTTTTAATTAGACAAGGTCTCATTATGTTGATAAGTTGTCCTGGTTGGACTCAAACTTTCTATCTTCCTGGGCGAGGATTTAGCTCAAGTATTACTGCCCCTATCTTGGAAGCACAAGGGCCCAAGTTCCATCCCCATTATCACAAAAAAAATTTTAAAAAACAACTATCTTCTTGTCTCAGTTTCCCAGGGTGTTGGGATTACAAACTTCAGCTACCCGCATGATTCGGCCAACCCTTAAGTTTCCTAAGACACTAGTCAAATGGTATCTAATATATATATATATATATATGTTTTTTTAAAGATCCAAACATCCCCATGCTAGTCTATGATAGAGACAGTATAGTCCAGGACATTTTTTTCACTCAACTATTATTATATCAACAGCTGATATTTTTCCAAGGCCTTGGAGCTATCACTTGAACTTGTATCTTACAGCTCACTCGTCAGCAGAAGCAGATAAACTGTGAATTATTTGAAATTCTCACTAGAACCAACTCGTAGCACACCGTGTTTTAAACTTCACTTGCACTTAAAAGTTAGGGCTGGAAGGCATCCCAGGAGTCTTGAGCCCTACGGCTGCCTAAGGGGCTCTCTTTCTGCGCCCTCCATGAAGAGGAATGTAAGAGGACAGGGTCAGGGACATGAACTCCTGGTATTTACATGCAAAGTACTGTGTGATTTTTTTTTTTTCCAGAGCCAGTGACCACGGGTTTCCCAGAATTCTTAAATAGGTCTGAAACCTCTCCCTTAACGTAAGATCTCTAAGCGCTCAGATCCTGAGGACTAAGGTGGAAGTTAGCAAAAGCTAATGACAAACGGACACCGCCCAGCCTTCACCTGGCTTTGCTAAATGTGATTGCTTCGCCCGTTAGAAAGCTTTTTAGCGCAAGTGCCAGGTGGCCCCCTGCCTGTTCTGTCAAGGACCTCACACCCCTTTTCAGGACCTCACATTCAGCATCTCCAGGTTAAAACCAAAATTAGTTCCAAGAGGGGTCTGCCTACAGCTACAAAGTCCTCTGAGAGCGAGCAAGACGCAATGGGGTGGATATATGCGATTTCGGAACTGGAGAGGCGGCCGCGCATTTGCATCAGGAAGTTCTGGGGTCGCGCACCTGCCGGAGACCCAGGACCGGGCATGCGCACTGCCACGCGCTCGCGCCGGGCGCGCACATCTGAGCGCTCTCCACGTGTGCCAGGTGGGCACGCGCCAGCCTGAGCACGCGCGGAGCGAGCGAGTCCCAAGCCCAGTGCACACACCTGCGTTCTCACTCGAGCGCACCAAGCGTTCCAGGCCTCGACGTCCCTGCTCGTGCGCAGAGCGAGCGCACAGACGCCCGCGCACACGGCCAGGCCCGCGCACACGGCGGGCGCGCGCCGCCTGCTCACCCGCCCGCGCGCGCAGCGGCCAGGGTGCCCGCGCGTTACCGTCAGTCACCGTGGCCTCCGCCTCCTGCCCGGCCGGCCGCACGTCCAGCCGCTGCGATCTCAGCTCCGGCGCGGGCTGCGGCCCCGGCAGGAAGAGCCGCTCGCCGGCGCCCAGGCGCAGGTGCACGCGGAACTGCAGGCGCGCGGGGTCCGGGGCCGCGCCGGGGGTCTCGGCCATGGCGGAGCCTCCGTGGGGAGAGCGCGACGGGACCGGCCTCGGCCCCTTCCAGGCCCTCGCCGACCCCCGCCCCGCCCCGCCCTGCCCCCGGAAGCCGCTGGAAGCGCGACTCCTCCCCGCGCAGGAGCGCAGCGGCCCGGACGGCCCGGCCGCGCCAGTCGGGAGAGGCACCTGGGGCCGCTCGGCTGTGAAGGCGGAAGGGTGACACCTGCTGTTCGCCGGGGCCGCGGGCGGCCGGGGCGTCGGATGGACACCGGCTGTTCGGGGGCCACTGGCGAGGTCCCCAGAGCATCACCTTGCAGGGGGGAGGAAGCCGAGACACCGGTGCTTCGGGCGAGCTCAGAAGGCCTCGTCCTCCAACGCTGCACTGGGACTGAAAGTCTCCTGGTTGCCAGGTGAGGAGCCCTTCGGCGCGAAGGGGCCCGAGAGCCGGAATCTCGTCCCAGCCAACGCCTGACTCCATCAACTACCTGCCCCAGTCGCTTGGTGCAGACTTCAAAGGATGGCTTCTCCACACCCGAGTAACCAAGTCACACACCAGCGCTAGTCTTCTCTTCAGGAGAAACTGCTTGTCTGCTACAGAGAGTTAGGGACGGGACGCAGTTCCTCTGACGCCTCAGAAAGTCATCTTCAAACTCTGAACGAGGGGCTGTGTGTCCTTAACCTGCCCTCTGGAGAGAATGAATTGCAGAGAAGAGGCAAAGATTGTTTATCTGCTCTGCTTTCGTGAAGACATGCCTTCCTCTTAAGCAGGAGGACGTTAGGGGAAGGAGTTTAGCAGAAGATTGTTAAACCTAGGCCGGCGTTACAGTCACACTTCATTCCTCTGCTGCTTCCCAGCCACCTCCCTCCCACTCGTTCCTGCTGAGACGTCGCCCGCCCCGTGCCCGTCTCGTTTTGCTGCACCTCCTGAGTACGCTGTACCGTCACCTCTTTCCCACGTGCTGTGGCTTCCCAGCTTTCATTTGAAGCTCTCAGAAATCAGATATTCCTTATGGGGAGCGATGGAGAACGTTTGTGGAGTGGAGGCCCCGGAACTCTGCGTCCCGCGCTCTCCCGCCTCGCCCGCTCCGCCTGCCCGGCCCTGCTTCCAGCCTCCAAGCGCGTCCGGCCCTGCCTTTCCGCTCTGCCCCACCCGCGGCCGCCTGCAGGGCAGGAAGGATCTCTGTGCTCCCGAAGTAGTTCTTAGACTTCATCTTCCCACCGCAAGAGACTGTTCAGCCATCATGTGCTGTCAGTAGTTAATCTGGAAAGTAAATGGGGAAAAGGACTGAGTTATATTAAAATAAGAATGATGGATGAACTATGACTAATGGAGTACCAGTGAGAGGACAGGATCTTGGTCTCGGTGGTTCTCTCAAGAAGCCTAGGGTTCTGTTACTGATGATGAGGATGATGCGATAACAGGCTTTTCTTACTTTAACGCAGGAGAAAAAAACAAGTGAGGCTAATTTGAGTAAAAACTGGAAATGCTGTGATTAACCAAAAAGCTGGGAAATCTAAACTTCAGTAATGACGAGACATACAGACTCAAGGTGGAGATGTCCTGCTGTCCTGCAGATGTCCTGGTGATTCCTCACCAACAGGCTTCAGTCACATCGCAGAAGTATTTGCCGTTTTACGCTGAACCTTTCAACAAAGGCCAGTCGCCTTCCCTTCTAATTCCTTAACTCATTAGAAAATGACTAATTTGCTGTAATAGATCTTCCAGCTCATGATGTGGCAAAACTATGACCAGGCAAACTGGAACAATTAACGAAATGCTTCATCTGAGTGATGAGCAGGTAACCAAAGGGTGGGTGCAGCTGGGACGATGAAGCAAGGTACCCGGATGTCTAACAGAGTGCTTCCATGTGACTGCCGTGTTCTATGGGATCCACGTATTAATTCAATGACTCGTTTTCACCACTCATTGAGAGAGATACTACTATCATCCCCCTTTCCATCATAAGATTGGAACAAAAGTTAATTAACCTGTTCAAGGTCAGAGCTTAAAATTAGAATAAATATACAAAAGTTCACACAGAACAAAGCCCATAATGGGATCCTACTACCACTTCTCAAAGTCAAAAGTGAGTAGGGTTGTCTGTTGATATTCCAAAATGGGTACCAGTTAAGTCCTTCATGAGTCCACAGGATCAGGAGCCCAGGAGTGTTTCAAAGGTTCCTTGCCCCCAGCTTTCTGACTCACCTCTACCCGAGGCACAAGGTTAAGAATTCTTTAGGGCCGGGGAGTTAGCTCAGTGGTTCCGGCGCCGGTCTCACAAGCACAAGGACCTGGGTTCGATTCCCCGGTAACCACATAACAATACTGGGTGTGGTGACCCACACCCAGCAGCAACCAGTACCACATACCACAGTGCCAGGCGTGGTGGCTCACGCCTGTAATCCCAGCACTCGGGAGGCAGAGGCAGGAGGATTGTGATGTGAGTTTGAGGCTGAGCTCAGGGCCAGCCTGAACCACAAAGGCAAGACCCTGTCTCCAAAAACCTAAAAAAAAAAAAAAAAAAAGAATTCTTTAGACTTCCTGTCCCCACAGTATTTCATTTCCACTACTTTAATGACACACAGGCAGTTCCATCCATACCTCCCACAGCTATTGTCCAAAGTGTTCAAAGATCTAGACCTGGAATGGAAGATTTTTTAAAGTGAAGGTTTTTCGGATCTGCTCCCTCAGCACGTACTTCATACAATGGTCCTCCTGGGCATCATCTGGAATGGAAACACAGTCTCCCCTTTCCTGCTGCTCACGGTTAAGGCAGGCAGGTCTCATTCTGCCTAAACTGTCCCATGTCTCGTGGCTGAGCACCGAATCATCAAAGTATTTACATAGGTATCTACAACCGATGGCTCCAGTCACTTCCTATGGGCAGGTGATAGCCAGTTAATTTGTTTATAATAAAATCAAGAGAGAGATGAAAAGTTACTTTTGATAATACTGTAGGTTACTCAAGCAGTCACAGGGCCCGTGGTATGAAGGACCCTGATGCATAACTCTTTCCACCACCAATTTGCGGATTAAAATGTATTAAAATGCACAATAATTACTAAGTTGACAGTTTTTAAAACAGACTTATGGTAACAGTAGTTTTTCATTGCAGCAATTATAAAAAGGTTAGTACAAAAACATTTTGAATCAAAGGCAGTATTATAATTTGGATAACATTCTATGCTGGAAGAATCATGGAAATAAAGTTTGAATATGTAATTTCTGTCTAATGTTCATGTATTTTTAAGGAATAGTGAATATCAATGAAACCAAATTATTTAAAATCACTAGCTTCATTTAAAATGTGATATAGCTTTTATTTTAAAATTTCAAAATTAGCAAAGTACTAGAAATAACATTCATGTGACTATTTAGACTAAAAACATTTTAGATATCAACTGTAAAATCTGTGTGAGGACTCTCTGAATATTTAAAATTCCTTTAAGGGTACAAAAACAAGAAACAAAGAATTGAATAATTCTCTTGTAGAGAAGAGAACACATGCTCACATTTCCATGGTATCTGGACGATCCTGAGCCAGAGCAGTTCTGCCCACCCCTCCCCTCCCCAGTGAGTGTGACTGCTGGCGATGAGCTCAGCCAGTCCTCCGGAAGCCCTCAGAACACACGTTAAGCCTGAACATCTCACACACGTGCTTCTAGAGGGAAGGGGATGAAACCTAGCGAAAACTCCTGAGGGGGAGCCCATGTTTCCTGAGAAAAGAGCATGAGACAGATGCCTGGCAAAAGGTAGAAGTCAAAGGTATGGTCTGGTCTTGCACACAGAGGGAGACCTAGAAACATTATGGGAGGGGTTAGGTGAAAAGTCTCCCAAGGAAAGTTGTTCGGTATGTAGTTTCTCTCACCTTAGACCAGCACTGCCTATCATTACCCCCAATTTAGTGGCACAGTCTGCAGTTTGGTGTGGTGCTAACACAGAGTATGAAAAAAGGGTGACCCAACTCATAATTGTGACTCTGACATCGGAGGTAGGGAGCATTTAACCAGAAGACACTGTACCCAGGATTTCTGGTCATTACTAGGAAGAAAGGAAAGGGAGGTCCACAGGAAAGAAAGAAAGCTACTCTGAGGGGTGTGCTGAGCCTAACCTCAACCCTACCTCTGGCTGCCTTGCAATTATTTAAATGTTTTGAATATATGGATGTTTTTACTAAAAACTTTCAAAAGCCCCATAAGCTTTTTGTGGAAAATAAATAGCATTATAAAACAAGCATTCAATATGTAGCAGTTATCATTAGTATGATTACTTACTGAAAAAATATAGAAAATAAAGAGAAACAAACTTAAATTATACTCCCTTACTGATGAAGACAACCACTGGTATCACTATGGCTTATATCTAGATGTTCCCCCCGAAGCCTCCTGCAGTCAGATGAGGCTTTTGAAAGATGTGTGATGCCGGAATCAAGGACAGGGGATTGCTAACTTAGTCCACTGATTGGTTTAACATAGTTCTGAGTGTGGATACTGGGAAGACCCACCCTGAGCATGAGAGCTATGTACGCTACAGGTGTACAGCCATATAGAACATAAGAGACTGAAACAGGGCTGCTATTGTCACTCGTTGCTTGCTTCTTTCTGTCTTTTTTGCTTTTGCATGAACTATTTCTCCTCTGTAATATTCCTCTTCCTTGCCACCCTGCCTTAGAAGCAGCCAAATATGAACTGAAACTTCAGTAAACTGTGAGCTACCATAAATGTTTCTTCCTTTAAATTTGGTTCCCTGGTATTTTGAAAAGTAACTAAGACAATAATTATTTTTATTAGCAATTATGTTCTCAGGTTTTTTTAATTGAAATAAAAACAGTATGATTATACACATTGTATTGGTCAGCTTTCCATGAGTAGGATACAATACCTGACACAATTTAAGGGAGAGAAGGCTAATTTTGGCTTACAGTTTCAGAAGGTTCAGTCGATGGTTGGCTGGCTTTAATACACAAAGGCATGGCAATGCAAAGTTGTTCAATTCATGGTGACCAGGACGAAGGGAAGATTGTAAAGAGCCAGAGAGAAAAGGACCAGGGACCATGCATAGTCTCCAAGGTCACACCACCCTGACCTACTCTCTCCAACTAGGGTCCACCTCCTAAGAATAGTTTTACCCTTGTACTTATCAGTGGATTAACCCATTGCTCAGGTTATTGCCCATATAATCCAGGGTAAAGAGACTCTGCAGAAGTCTCTTTACTCAGTCAGGTTGACAACTGAGATTAATCCATGCATAGATATATGAGAAATATACATAGGCCTGATTTAGTTTCCTTTGATAAGAGAAAGGAAACATTAATTATAGAGACATGTGAGTTTCAGCTATTACTTAGTTTTGCTTTTGTTATTGTCATTTACTTATGGCCTGTGATTTATATTGTACTATGCCCAGAGGTTCACTGGTATGTTTTGTAAACTTACCAAACAAACAGCAGGTATATTTCCAGATCTGTCTGCATGGAGGTGAAAGCACACAACAACAACAACAACAAAAATAGAACAAGGAAACCAAGTGGACAGTTAAATGAGGAATGAAAGCTGGAAGAAACCTTTTGGAAAACTAACATGATGATTACTATCCTGCCGATCCATATTTGCTTCCAGAGTGAGGTTTCCTGAAGCAAGCAGTTGCAAAGACATCACGTCCTTCATTATCATCTAAGAGTCCTTCCCAGAGAGCAATGTATTTGCACAAGATCTGTGCATGATTTCTTACAAGACTCCTCTCTGATTCTCTTTGCAGTGACCACAAGAAAGACACAGTAATCGTTATGATCTACCTTTTACTCTCTCAGAATTTCCCCATAATGGTAGTACCTTTAGTTATCTGGTGTACGAGAACATAGAGAAAAAATAAATTGACTCCAAAAATATATCAACATGTACTTCACTTAATTATCCACATCTCTTTAACTTTCTTCATGCATAAAAGAAATCAGTTACATCAGTTAACCCAGTGTTTCCTTCCTATTCAAATAGTCTATATGTGCAAGATTGGAGGTAATATTTGTTCATTGTCTTGCAAACATCCTCTCATTTGTAAGTATCACATAGTTGCAGATTTAGGTTTAGGCTAATACTAACACTAGTTCAAAGCCACTAAAATTCATCATGCTTAAGACTCACCTGGAGAGATTATAGAACAGATCATTGGGTCCTGCCCTCATCCCTTTGGTTTAACAGGGCTAGAGCAGTGCCTAGGTCCTCTCCTTGTTAATTCTGCATCTAACAAAATTTCAGGAGGTTGGTGCTGCTAACCTGACCCCTGTGGATCACACTGACAGCTGCTGCATTGTCCACTCGGCCAGAGCTGCATCAGCGAGTAACAATAGCAGCCCTCTTTCTGTCCCTTGTGTTAACCTGTGCAGCAGCCCATCCAGGAAGCTGCTGAACTACAAAGGGTGAGGGAGCATGGCCACTATGGTCCCAATGTTTGCCCCCTGCCCCCATGATCTTATTAGATGATGGTGGCTTTAGGGGTGCATCAGATTAGCAGCCTTACCTGGACACGCAGAACACTGCCTTGCCTTCCACACAGTGAGGACTCACCAATAAAGTGCATTTCCTTTAACCAGAAGCAAGGCCGCACCACATGTGGGATCTCCTGCTACCTTGATCTTGGACTTCCCAGCCTCCAGAACTGCGAGAAAGAATTGTCATTGTTTATAAACCACCTGGTCTCTGATATTTTATTACTGTAGTTTAAACAGACTAAGATTATAAATACGTATATCTACGAGCAGTTGATTTTGCTATAGATATTTTGAACTAATTTCCACATCTCTTCAAAGTTGTATTAACTTGCTTGGTTATCTTTTTAGGGACAGGTTGACAGCACATAAATAAAATTGCTGAAAGAGGCAAATGAAAAATAAGATTTCTTTCAGCACTAGAGATTGAACCAAGGGCCATCAAACTGAGCCAGTGAGCTATATCCCCACCCTTTTAAAATTTTTTATTTCGGGACAAGATTTCACTAAGGGGCTGCATAGCCCAGGGTGGGCTCAAGCTTGTGTTTCCCCTGATTCACTTTCCCAGAGTACAGAGATCCAGGCATGTGCCTTTGAGGAATGAAATTTTTTTTTAACTCTATACTTACAAACAGCTAATCAGCACTTCTCTTTTATCCATAGTGAATTGCTATGTGATCATGAATACTTTCACCTCCCTCACAACCCTGCTTTCTCACCGGCAAAGCAAGGATGGTAGGATGCAAAGACTTGCTGTGAAGTTTAAGCGAGGGTTGCATAGGAAACAACCAACACTACCCAGGAAAATCGTCCCCAAGTGGCCACAAGTCAACCCTCACATACAGGGCACCTCATGCTTTTCCTTAGAGTGCTTCTCATGCATTCCAGTGATATGTTTGGGGAGAGACTGGTGCGTTAATTATTTCCTCCACACTACCATAAATCCCATGAGCATCTATTTTGCTCACTATTAAGCCCATCACACTTAACCCAGTTCCTTATTAATAGAATTCAGAAAATATTCAGGGAGTGGCAATGGTAAACATTCATGGCAAAAGCTCAGCAAGTGTGTTTTTAAAATGAATATGTAGGGCCAGAGTTAGCTCAGTGGTTCTGGCGCCTGTCTTGCAAGTGCAAGGACCTAGGTTCAATCCCCGGTAACCACATACCATACTGGGCCTGGAGACTCACGCCCAGCAGCAACCAGTACCACATACCACAGTGCCGGGCGTGGTGGCTCACACCTGTAATCCCAGCACTCGGGAGGCCGAGGCAGGAGGATTGCTGTGATGTGAGTTGGAGGCTGAGCTCAGGGCCAGCCTGAACCACAAAGCGAGACCCTGTCTCAAAAAAAATAAAAAATAAAAATAAAATAAAATAAAATGAATATGTACGTGCAAAATATTAGACACAACCAAAATGAAAAATCAAGAAAATAAAACACATCCTTTGTAATTAAGGAATAATATAACACTGTAAGTGGCTACAGAGCCCACACAGTATGGCCGGTGACTATGCAGGGCGTCAGCTTTAGGCATCTACAGAACAGAAACAGGCTGCTCCTGTGTTTCCGTATCTGAGCATCATCCATGTGGGAATAATGGCCGAAGCCCTGCTCTTTGAGTTATGCTTTGTTTTATTGTTTAAGAATCTACTTTGTTCTGAATTTTTAAAGTTCATTGTCTGATTTTTCTGAGTTATTCTCCTTTAAAGTAGTTATAAAGAAAATCTTAGAAGTTACAAGCATGGTGCAGAGTTGCAGCTCAGTGTGTCTGGTAGGACTGCCAAATGTATTACATATACGAAGATGACCCAGGAGGAAGTTGGCTCAGTTTGATTGCCTTAACAAATACACATAAACATTTCCTTTCCAAGGGACAACATTAATTTTTTGTTACAAAGATATCATGGATGATAGTGTTAGTGTCCAAGCTAAAAATAGAAATCAGATAATAGGAGCCGAGCTCTTAGTATACATCATGTATTTTCACGAAAGAAAGAAAAATAAACAGCTCAGTTCCTGAGGCAGAAGTTGTATAAGGAGACGACATATATGTACAGCTAATTGCAGATCATATAAATAAATCTCAAAGCAAGTTTTACATACACCTCAATGCTAAGTAGGCTGTGATAGGCAGATTTCTCAAGGTTTGCAACTGAAAGTAAACTGAGTTTATACTGTTTGTCAGTTCTGAGGTCAGTTTGGGAAGCTTTCAAAATAAATTCATATCTAGAGTTTTACATATGCCACTGACTTTTATTCTTGAGGAATTGTACCATCATTAAGAAAATGATTCCCAGTACATGCTGAGATAATATTTGCAGATATTTACATAGGTAATTTTAGTTACTGTAGTGTAAACAGGGTTCCAAGTCAGTAGTTGTGTGCTTCTGTCTCTCCTCACATGCTGGTGTTTCTCAACCTCTCTGGGGCCCAGACATCCCCCCTTACAGAAGGGGGATAAGAAGAAAGCTAACATCACAAATAATGGCCAGGGTTGTCATTTTTATTTTTATGTGGGCTCCCTTAGCTTCCATTCCCCAAACAGGCATAGTTCTTCTATAAAGCCATAGTAATAATTTCTAAAAAGCCCCTGTAATATCAAGAAATATTTATTAACATTATTTTATATGCCTTCCAAAATAAGGAAGGAAGATAGATGCTATTGGTGAGTAGAGAGACCCCCAAATGGTCACTTAGGAGCAGGGACTCCTGCAGGTTGCCTGAGCCCAAGCCTTGTTAAGTTGCTCCAAGTGGGTGCCGCTTAGTGCTTCACATTGACCTTCAGGGCTACCTGCCAATTATCCTCCCGGGCACCTGCTAAGAGGGGCTGCACTCGACAACAGCTACAATCTCTGCTCTTTAAAAATAGAAAACCACTTTAACGTACGTAGACTTAACACAGGTGGGGGCAGAGAGTCACCTCAACCTCAAAGTATCAAAGATTTTCTCCTCCTTCCTGTCTTAAAACAGTAGAGATTTTCTTTAAATAAGAACAAACTGTTTTTCTGAATGTTTGAAATCAATTGTGAAACAGTACTTTTCTTGGTAAACCAATTATAATACAAATGGATTCCTACAACTTCTCTAGTTTCTTCATGTACATTACTATAGTTCAAAAAATCATTTCATCCTTAGGC
>PVIR01030910.1:0-19747 GCA_004026965.1 Petromus typicus | reverse complement strand
GCCTGAAGTACTTCAACACGCCGACCCTCATCAAAGGCTGCAGAGTTCACCAGCTTCTCTGCCTCTGCCAAGTGGCCCAGAGGCAGCAGCACTCGCTGCAGGTGAAGTTCGGCCAAGACCCCATATTCCGGAAGGCCTTGGTTGTCTGGGTCTTGGAGCCAGGCACTGGCTGCATCCAGCATGGCTCCAGGCTCTTGCACTTTGCTGTATAAAAGAATGCTGCCTCCCCAGATAATCCAATCCCCCCCCACCACCAAAGGAGAGTCAGGGCTCCACAGCTGATTCAGTTTTCATATTCATTATGCCTCTCCCACCTAACCCCTCCCTTGTCCTCCAGCCCTTCCCTATAGAATGCTAACGCTGTTCAGAATTAGGAACTCTGGGCCAGGGATTTAGCTCAGTGGTTCGGGTGCCCGCCTTGCAAATGCAAGGGCCGAGGTTCATCCTGGTAACAGTAACAACATACAAGAATGCTGGGTGTGGGGACTCACGCCCACCAGCAATCAGAACCACATACCACAGCACCCAGTGGTGGCTCACGCCTATAATCCCAGAATTTGGGAGGCAGAGGCAGGAGGATTGCTGAGTTCAAGGCTTAGCTCAAGGCCAGCCTGAACTACAAAAGTGAGACCCTGTCTCAAAAAAAGAAATTAGGAACTCTTAGCCACGTATGGTGGCACACATCTGTAAACCCAGCAATAGTTCAAGGGCCAGTCTAAACTACATAGCAAGACCCCGACTCAACAAGAAGAAAGTAAAAGACTTAGAAATGCCTAAGGAGTAGCAGCACTCTCAGCTCTGTCACTTGTCATCCCATTTCATTATTCCCTATGTCCCCTTCCTTCTCCTCTTCCTCTGTCCCACTCCTACACTCCTCCTTCCTCATCCTTTATTGCTACGTTCTGAGGTCTGAAAAAAAGGGGAGAACTGGCTTTAGAAGCAACAGTAGGAAAACAGAAAAGGGAAGCACTGGGCTGGGGATTTAGCTCAGTGGTTTCGGTGTCTGTCTTGCAAGTGCAAGGACCTGGGTTCGATCCCCGGAAACCACATACAATACTGGGCGCCAGCCTGAACCACAAAAAAGCGAGACACTGTGTCAAAAAAAAAAAAAAGAAAAGGGAAGCACTGGCCCTGATTCAACAGAGGACAGGAAAATCCTCTTGTTCTTGTACCAATCCAGTATCAGCAATAAGGACCTACCACAGCTCCAGGACTTTGGGGGGCAGCTTTTCAGGGACCTGGTAATACTGAAGGACCCAGGAGAGGACTTCCCGCCACCGATCCATTTCTGCCAGTGCCTGAATCCCCACAACACACAAGGAGCATTTCACCTCCAAGGAGCTGTCAGCAGAAAAAGACGAACACAGCTTTCGAAGTGGCTCCCTTCCATTCTTACCCTGAGAATGTTCACCTCCCAATCTGGCAGCCACCAGCTGTCTTCTCCTTTAGTTGCTCACAGGCTGTCCTTCTACTCAACTCAAACCTGGCGGCACCAACTGGCTTTGGCCCAGGTGAGGTCAAATGTGAATGAACAGCAGAGTGGAAAATGAAAACACTCAGCACAGACTCATGAGGCAAAGGTGAGAACTCAGAGCAAGAGCGAAGGTGGCTTAGTGAAGAAACGGGCTTGGTGCAAGTTTTCTGGCCGAACCAAAGTATGGGAACTCCACGATTGGCCTTTTAGAACTACAAAGTAAATTATGCCAGACACGCAGGAGTAAAGCCTTTCACATTCACTGCTAGCCTCCTAAAAACACAACCAAGGCGCCCCCTGGCTTCCCTGGGCTCAGCTATGATCTCCCTGGTGTGGCTTAACGCAAACTTAAAATCCACAGAAAAATAACACTCATAATTGCCAGACAGCTGGTGGCATTAGAAAGAGGACCAGGATTTCCTTGAGAATAATTCTCTAATCCATCTCTTCAACAGGACCCTCGCACAGTCCTACCCTGACCCTCATTCCCCACGACCAGTCAAGATCAGGAGCTTCTGCCATTTACTGAACCTGCTTGCTCTCAATACTTAACCTGGCAATGACAGAAATCCTGCAACCTTAAGGTCTGTACCTCCCCGCCCCTCACACACATGAGTACAGGAAAGGAACAAAGACCACCACGTACGTGGCCGCGGGCTCCGAGGCCAGGGCGTCGCAGGCCAGGCTCCGGCAGGCCCGCTCGCAGGTCTCCAACGCTGCAGGAAAGTCGAGGTGCACCACCAGGAGGTCGGCGGCCTCCTCCAGCAGGTGAACCACTGGGGACTCCACCACGGCTGTGCGCCCAGGCTCCCTGCTCCGCAGGGGGCCCCCGAGCCCCTTCAGCGGGCCCGCAGAGGTCGTGGCATCACTCTTCATGGCTCTTGAGGTCCCGAATCAGCCTAGGAAAAGAGAGTCCTCCTCACATCCTTGCCCACGATCCTCTCCGAGGCCGATTCCTGGAGAAGGGAAAGAACAAAGGCTGGACTCGCTAACAGCCTGTCATCGGGAACTGGTCTATACGTCAGATTTACAAGATCCGATCTGTCCAGTACCAGGCGCTGATTTCTCCCGCCCACGGCACGTGCAAGAACTACCTTAGTTTCTAAAGTAGAATTCACGGCTGCTTTAGCAACCCAAGCCTTCAGCCTGGCCGCCGCCATCTTGAACTTTCTCAATGCCTGTGTGGGACTCTGGGAGTTGTAGTTCCCAACTCTTGGCTCCGCCGCGCTCTAGGAGCGGAGTGGGTGAGCTCGAACTACAACCCCCAGCGTGCCACGCGTCAGGAACTGTCATTTACCTAGGGGGAGAAACACTGTCCCGCCAGCAGTGAAGCGACAGACTAGGGGCTAATGGATATTTAAAGAAACCTCAGTTGAAATTTTTAGCTTCTGCAGGGGTGGCAGTTAATCAGGAAGGAAGCTAGACGGACACTAAAAGGAGACATACGCGCCGACCACGTTTCCTGAGTCTGTTTCGTAGGAACGCATTTGTTCAGCGCTAAAAGGGCCAGATCCTGCTAAGAGCTTGGTGTACAATGTTAATTCTTCCTGTTACCCGATTTTACATGAGAGTGAGTTGAGACTCTTTAGACACTGGAACTATTTAAATAAATTGCCGACGGTCACACTACTAGTAAATGACAAAAACCCAGTCAAACCAACACTCTTGGCTCAAAGGCAAAAATTATTTAACAGTATTGCTTTCAACGAGACGGAATTTAAATCTATGCTTTGTATTCATAGGATACATGGTCATCACACGAGAAAGAAAAGTTCTCTTAGAACCTTTATATAAAACAAAGATATTGTAGGCAGGCGTGGTGGCACACTCCTGTAATTCCAGCACTCAGGAGGCTCAGGCAAGAGGATTGCTGTGAGTTCAAAGCCAGTCTGGACTACGTAGTAAATTGAAGCCCAGCCCGAACTAAGAGCGAGACCCTATCTCAAAAAACAAAACAAAACAAAAAATCAATATTGTGTAAAGCCATTCACAATAAAGTAGCAGAACTAGATCAGGTGTTTGACAATTTGCAGCTGTACAATATAATTTTAAATTGATTTTTTTTTCATACCAGTGATTGAGCTCAGGATTGTGCTTGTGAGGCAAGCGTGGCACCACCGATCTAAATATCCGGCCCCAATATAATATAATTTAATGCCAATACATAAATTACGTTTATTATATTCTGTGCTTCACGCAGGCTGTGCTAAGCCTCCCACATTTACACTAGGGCATGTTGGTTTATAGTGTCTGTCTAGTTTCCTCCTTCTGAACTCTCTGAAGCTTCCCTTGAGTTGTTGCTCCGCCAGACAGGCCAGGTATAAGACAAGTGTCTGCGGGCAGTGTGTTTGCCCTTCCGTTGCCATCATGCAGAGACCTAACCATCCTCCAGCCTCTCCCCTCTCTACAGTGCTCCCAAGAAGCTGAAGCAGAAACATGAAGTCCATCCGGCTGAAGAAAGGAGGTGTAGATCCTACCGGCCTCTAAGGTGATAAACCCAAGACTTTGTTTGTTCCACAAGTACTTCTGAAATACCTCTAAAGTGGCAGCTGCTGTTTTCAGCCCTAAGCATCTCACCTCGAACAGAAGTGACTGAGATGTTTGCTTTCGTGAGCTTATGCCATAGTGGAAGAAAACAGACACTCGAAAGTAAAATCCACAGGAGCTGAGGGCGGAGCCCACTTGTGGAACACTTGCCCACGATGCGCAATCCTCAACATGGAAAAGAAAAGGCAAAAAAAAAAAAAAAAAGCAAAGTATATTCAACCCACGTAAGACAGTGACACATGCGAAGGCAAAATAAAACAGAAGAGAGTAGTCAGGAAGAAGGACTAGTATCAGTGTTTAATTGTTTTCTAACAACAAATCTAAGGGTGGGACGAGGCAGAGATAAAAAGTGGCCCTTGTGCTTAGCGATAGCCTCTGTCATTGGAGTCACTCTTCACATTGGAACGCTGTCCTCGAGACCAATATGTTCTCAGTGTCCTGGTGAAGAATTCCCCCTAAATCCTCTTATTCCACCCAGCTATAGTCATTCCCCCACAGCAAACTCCAGAAGCACACAGCGCTGCCTGGACAGGATGAATCATTCTAAATACCAGGTTGCTGAGATGTGTCTTTAACTCCTCCTCAGATCTGACTGGGTCGTTAGTAATAACATAACCATCAGGCTGCAAACAAAAGCGTGGATCTTTCTCAGACCAGAGTTCAAAAGTCTGCCTAAAACAGTAAGGAAAGAGGAAGGGCAGCAAATTAGAGCTGCATAGGCCTAGGCCACAACGAGATTGAGGCAACCACATTTTCCAGGCACACTAGAGACCTCTAAATCACCACTGCCTGGGAAGTCCCCTTCCATAGCTCATTCCTAGCAAATTCATGCTACGCACAATTTCTCCAGTAGATGGCAGCACAGCTTTACAGGACGCAGCCTTCCCGGAAACAAATGTATCTGTTTAGCGATGAGGCAAAAGCATTTAAAGCCAAGTGTGAGAAGTGGTTAAAAAAAAAATCATATAGAAACAAGTTTGGGTTTCATTTTTAGATTTCACTGAATTTTCTTTTAGGTTTTTTGAGACAGGGTTTCGCTTTGTGGTTCAGGCTGGCCCTGAGCTCAGCCTCAAACTCACATCACAATCCTCCTGCCTCTGCCTCCCGAGTGCTGGGATTACAGGCGTGAGCCACCACGCCCGGCACTGTGGTAGGTGGTACTGGTTGCTGCTGGGCGTGAGTCTCCATGCCCAGTATGGTATGTGGTTACCGGGGAATCGAACCCGGGTCCTTGTGCTTGCAAGACAGGCGCCGGAACCACTGAGCTAACTCCCCGGCCCAATTTCACTGAATTTTCAACGACACATCCAAGGCTTCAACGTGGCCTGTAAGTGACTACCTAACCTTTGGCACAGTTATGCCCACAAATTGAGTTTTCAACCCACAGCCACCGTGATTCACTATCTGTGTGTGAGGGGACCCGGAGGTTCTCAAGCTGAGAGAAGAATTCCAGTAGAGGGAAGCTAGTTCCCTCTACTTATGGAACAGTACACAAATGTTACTCTCTACCCTAATGCCCCAGTCTTCTTGACTGAGTGTTGAGTGTGGCTCTGGGAATCCCGGTCTTCCTCTCATTTTCTCATCCTTGGGGTAAAGGAAGGAGTGGAAAGAAAGATGGTTCTCCTCAGTCTTTTAGGCCTGACCCAAGTCCTTAGCTACGGTGGTGGGATTATTTTGTTGTGGGGAAACCAGCAGAGCAAAGGAGACATCGATATCCCCAACTATGATCCACCCTCGACCCCTACCGAAGCTCTGAACTTGGTATTTTGCCTCCATTTTGCAGATCGTACCATGTGCCTCTTTCATCAGCAGAGACAGACTTGCTCTACCTGCTGTACCCGGTGACGAGTTGTTTTTTCTGTAAAAGAAATAACACTGGCCGGGCGTGGTGGCTCACGCCTGTAATCCCAGCACTCGGGAGGCAGAGGCAGGAGGATTGCTGTGATGTGAGTTTGAGGCTGAGCTCAGGGCCAGCCTGAACTATAAAGCGAAACCCTGTCTCAAAAAACCTAAAAAAAAAAAAAAAGAAGAAGAAGAAATAACACTGGACTAGAAGATGTGAGACAACAGTTAGAATCCTGGGTCTCTCTGTGAGAAAACCACACACTCTCAAAATACCCACCCAACTTCTTGGCTTTTGCTTTTCTACTAGAGGCTAAATCCAGGAAGGCTGAGCTTCATCCTTAGCCCTTTTTAATTTTATTTTGAGAGAGAGTCTTGTAAATTGCCTGACCCACACTGGCCTAGAATGTAGGGTCCTCTTGCCGCCATCTCCTGAGCAACTGGAGATCACTGGCCTGAGGCCTCAGTCCCAGCCGACCTCCGCCTTCCTGTCCGACGATGCTGACATCACTCTGCCACGAGGGTGGTTGTGGGATCAGAAGAGCTGTCGTGACATCCCACAGAACCCCTTAAATCTCTGGAATCATTCAGGCTGAAGTAAGGTGTACGTATCGAGGGTTGAATAAGGAGCAGTAGGAATCTTTCTCCACCCTACCCTCAGTGATCTTACTGTCCAAGCTGGAATCCAACTTATTCTCTCCAGGCAAAGGCCAAAGATGCCCCTGTCTGAGGCCCGCCTGGCCTTTCATGTCCTCACAAGCTCCACAGCTGCTCCCTCAACTCTATCCCAGAGCCCTCTGTACGGGACATCAGTGGGAACACTTCAGGCAAAATGTCGTGCAAAGTGTGGACCTTTGGTCAGAGATAATCCCTGGAGGTAAGTGTGGGCAAGGCGGAGAAATGTTTTCTAGGCTGGCCATGGGGT
The DNA here is from genome assembly GCA_004026965.1 of Petromus typicus. Lineage (NCBI taxonomy): Eukaryota > Metazoa > Chordata > Mammalia > Rodentia > Petromuridae > Petromus > Petromus typicus. Next base: position 12,959 of record PVIR01030910.1, on the reverse strand, counting down.
GTGGCTCCCTGGCTCCAGACCTTCGTCAGTTACTTGGCATTTTTATAGCTCTTTTTAAACCCTGGACCCAGGGTTCAGAGCAAACTCAATGCTACCTGTTTTCTCTGCTCCATACAGACACAGCAGAACTCTGTATCTGCAAACCAATCATCCTGGTCATAATCAAGCTCTATTCATATAGCACGGTGCTGACTGCTAAGTGCTCCTCCGAGTGCTGAACAGTAAACTCATTTTAGTCTTCAACCATTTTATGACAATGGTGCTGGGATCTTTTCTCGCAGAAGAGGAAACTGAGATACAAAGAGATTGGGTAACTCGCCCAAGGTCACACAACATGTGCACAGCAGGGAAACCCAGACATGGGGGCCCACAGACTTATTCTCCACTGGGACAGACATACTGCCTGTGTAAGATACTTTCATTTGTCTTAGGTGAGCTTGACATAAAGCGGGAACAAGGCAACATTCATATTGTAGTTATTAATATCCCTATTGGTGGAAAAGCTCAGAAACTGCCCAAGCTCAAACCATGTGGTTTCAACAGCAAAGCTGGGCCGTAAATGGAATGTTCTCAAAGGTCCCGTGCCTGGGGTTATTTGAGCCCCAACGGGGAAACAAATCACCCCCAAAACAAATCACCCAAAAAAATTAGTCCTTAGGTGCACAGTTCAGGGACAAAAACACTCCCCTCGCATGTGTAAGGCCCTGGGATCCAGCCTTAGCAGCACAACAAGCAAAAAAATAGAAAAACCCAAAGAGCCTTTCGTGGCTCCCCTTCATCTACCTTGAAGGTGACTGAGGACTTCCTCCAGTTAGGCCTTTTCTCGCCCATCCCAGGGGTCAGAAGATTTACTCACAAAAAGTGGAATAATCTTCCTGAGCCAGACTGCTCTTCAGAACAAAGGAATGGATGCTCTCAGCTAACAGACAGCTCAGCCCTGGTTCTCTCGCCAGAGGGTATAAAGATGCTCTCTCACCCCTCCCCTCTCTCCGGATCCCATCTCACTCAAGATGCTCACTGCTTCCATCAGACTCTCCTTTGTACTTTCCTCTTTTGTGTGTCCCTTTTGATTTCCACCTTGTTTTTTAGTTATTTGTGTTGTTCTCCTCCCGGACCACACTCTTGCCGAGGATAGGAACAGGGTCCTACTCATTTCTGGGTCCCTGTGCTGTACAGTGTGGTACAAAGCAACAGGCACTGTCCTGAGTGGGTCTGAGCATCCAGGCACCATGCTGGAGGACATCGGGGCAAACTGCTAGGGGCTGAAGATACAGGCCCCGGCCCAGCCCCTGGGAGGCTGGAGACTCAGAGCTGCTCCCAGATGATGCCCGCACAGCCTGCCTTCTGCAGTAGTTTGCAGTGTCCTGTCTGAAAGACGACATAATCAGCCCAGTCACTCTGAGTCAGAGGACCGTGGAGTAGGAAGAACCGTTTTCATGCTGCAGTCAGGGAAACTGAGGCCCCACTACAAAGCTGCTTTGGCATTCGAGTGAAATCACCAGAAGAAACACTAAAAATTAATAAGTAAAGAAAATAGCTGTCTGAACCTATTTTTTTAATCAATGACTGTTCAGTTCATTTCAAAAAAATTAAGGGCTGCTCAACTTAGCGCCTGTTCTTGGTTTGGCAAAGATCTCCTCAGGATCTGCCATCAGGATGCCTGGAAAATCGAGCTTCCTGGCATTAGTGGTACAGCTCTAGAGGCGCTGACCCCCGGCAGGGCCCCCACACTTGGGCCACTCTACTAACTCCAAGGCCCAGCTTGGAGCTCGGCCTGCCCCACCGCCAGGGGTCTGGGGGGGTGCTGTGACTGTCTGGGGCAACACTCAGAGCCTGCGCCTCTTGTCCTAGGCAGGTGGGGATGGGCGGCCCGGAATACCAGCGGCCACCCGCATGCGCAGACTTGCCTGTGGGAAGTCCTCAGGGGAGAGGTTTGCAGGCCTGACGGGCGGACGTGCAGCCGCCACCTCTTCCATTTTGTGCCCTGCTGAGAAGCATATGATGCCTCGTGGATCTGGTTCCGTGCGGGCCACCGCAGAAGCAGAACCGTGGCAGCGGATTACAGACAGGCCACCACACCCTTCCCCTAATCCTGCACAACAAAAGGAGATTACCTGGGTGGTGGGAAAGGGGAGTGAGCTTGCTGTTCTCCCCTCCAACAGCCAGAATCTAGGGGACCAGAAAGAATAGAGGTGGAAAAACAGGAATCCCGTGTTACCATAGCAAACAAGGAAGTTTGTGTGCCCTCAGCCTATGACTGAAACCACCGTGTTATTACAGCACATGGAACACACAGAGATGAAAGGGCGTCTCTGCTTCCTCCCTTTCCAGGATGTTTCAAAGAGAATGTATTCTCCCACTAGCTTTTATTTTTTTTTCTTTTTACCACGAACTGTTTCTTATCCCCAGAAATGCCATTTTCCATACCTAAGACAATATTCTGTGGTTTTCTTAGGTCTCAAAGGAATACCCTCTGGGTCCTTGCCTGATTTATAGCCTGAGGTCCAAGTATCAATGATATCCTTTCATTCTCTTTTTCCTTTTTAGTCCTAGGGATTGAATCCAGGGCCTTTGCATTGGGCTACCTCCTTTTTATTTTTTTAGAATTTGAGGCAGGGTCTTGCCAAGTCACTAGGTTGTCCAGGCTGGACTCAGACTTATGATTCTGCCTCAGCCTCCTAGAGCGCCAGGAATAAGTGTGTGACACCATGACTGACAATATCTGCTGTCTTTGGCCTTTTCACAGTTTTTGTTAAAAGGACACATACTCAATAAAAATACTTCAAACAACACACATGCACAAAGAGAATATTCTACAAAGAGAATAAAAATCTGAAACTCCATCATTCAAAGTAACAACTTTTGACATTTTGATGAACATCTTTCTATAAATACTCAGTCTGTGCATGTACACAATTATGTATTACACAATTATGCGGTCCCACAACCCACCTTATCCTGTTCACAGTATGTCATAGGAGTCCTTTTTACTATTCTGTTGAACTATTGATATTACCCAGTATCTAGGATCAGAAATCAAAATTCCCACTGCTATAACAACTTCCACAGTTATAATTCTTTGTCACTAAAAAACAGCTGTGCAGGGGACCAAGGATTTAGCTCAGTGGTTCCGGAGCCCGCCTTACCAGCCCAAAGTCTCAGGGTCAGTCCTCAGTAATCACATACCAAGATGCCAGGCGTGGTGACTCATGACCAACAGCAATCAGTACCACATACCACAGTGCTGCGCATCATGGCTCGTGCCTGTAATCCCAGCACTCGGGAGGCAGAGGCAGGAGGATCACTGTGAGTTGGAGGCTAAGCTCGGGGCCAGCCTGACCCACAAAGCGAGACCCTGTCTCAAAAAACAACAACAACAACAAAAGAAAAACCTGTGCATCCAAGGACCCAATAATCCTGAAGCTGGCAGGACAACTGAACATCCGTTCCTCTTCACTGTCCATTTGAAGTAATCTTCTCTCTCTTTGCACAGTACTTTACAACAGAAAGAGCACTTTCATATTATTTTATCTCATTGTCACCAGGTTATGATTGAATGAGATGCATAGTCGAAGTCACAGGGACAATAAGAGCCACCACGACACTGGCTGTGAAATGAGCATGCAGCAGGCTCTGTGCTGTGTCCGCTGCATGACTTCTTTATCAAGGCCTTAGAGCCCTCTTTAAAGATGGCATGAACAGGGTTAGGCAGGAAATCGATCAGATTCCCACAGCTGCTCCAGGTGAGATTCCAGTTCCGGTGTAGGGCCCTGTATTTCCACCACATTGGTACTCAGAGGCAGAAGGACTGCAAGTTTAAGCCCACCCTGGGCAGTTTAGTAACTTAGCAAGACTTTTCTCAAAAATAAATAAGTAAAACCAAAAAAGTCTGGAAAGTTAGCTCAGTGCAAGGCCCGGGGCTTGATCCCCAGTAGAGAAAAAACAAGTTCTCTGTTATTCACCTGCATCTCAGTCACTGTTACCAGTAATCATTGTACAGCACTTTGCAAAACACTCTTCCCTGTACTGTAACTTCAGTTGGGGTTTTTTGCTTTGTTTGGGGGCGCTTTGAGACAGGGTCTTGCTAAGGAGTTCAAGCCACTCTCGAACTCACTCTGTAGCCCAGGCTGGCCTAGAACTTGTGGCAATTCTCCTGCCTCAGCCTCCCGAGTGCTGGGATGTGATCTCAGTTTCCTAGAAAAAGAAACCAGAGATGTTAAATGGACTGTGGCAGACTCAGAGCCAGGATTCTAAGCACTCTGATTCTGGTTTGTCTGCTGTAATCTTCACTGTCTGTACCAGCCCCTGTCTCCTTACTAAGGGCTCTCGGTTGCCAAATTCTCAAGACTCCAGAACAGGAAGTTCTCCTTAAGATCTTTCCAAAATCTTTTCTTCTGTAATGGAATTGGCCTCTTCCTCTAGCTGGGAAGGAGGCAAAGTTCATGGCCTTTAAATCAGGTCCAAATCATCCCTTCATCATATATGTCTTGGGCTTCTGTCACAGGGAAGAGTTAGTCTGTCTCATCCTTTTCCTCTCAGAAAGGCAGGAGAGTGTTTATTGTGAGGATACAAAACTGGAGATGAGGAAAGAAAGCAGAATAAGATGCAGGAAAACCACTTAAATCACAGATGGGTGGAAGACACAAGGAATTAAAATACACCTTTTGGACACACAGTTGGTTTATGAAGACCATTAGACAATTAAACCTCATGTTTTCCCCTTTAGAGATAACGTCTTTTATTTATAAAGCACCTTTGCTGGAAGGAGTTCAAAGCGCTCAGTGCGTGCTGGCTCATTGCTCCACCCAACCAACAATCTGGCAGCTAGGAAAAGAGAGAGGTAATTATTCCCATTTTTCAGGTTGGGAGACTGAGCCACAGGCACGGTGTCTTGCTCAAAACCAGAGCTGAAGGTAGAAGGCAAACTTCCTCTAGCCTCCTTCTGCCACTGTGTGCAGGTCTCCTGCTTGCCGATGTCCTGAGGAAGGACAGCTCTCTTGCTGCTCACGGAGAAGCAGCTGTCATTTATTGGGAACTACAACTCCCAGCAGACACTGAGAGGAGACCCAGCTGTGCCCCGAGTGCCCATTCCAGATTCCCAAATATGGAGAAGGACTGGATCTTGGAAGAGAGACAGAACGCTTACCCTTGAGAGGGGGGTGGAGCAGGATGAGGTAAGTTTGAAATACTTTGCTCTATCACCTAAACATCTGTCCCATCTTTGAACTGTAGCCGCCAAAGTCCTGATCTCTTAATAAATCTCTCTAGAAGATCTCACTTTTTCAGATCAAGTGATGAGCTCAGCAGAACACTGTTTCCTCCGAGCATGAGGTACTGACAGCAGGGTGGTTGAGTCCTAAGAGGTCATATGCCCTTTTGCTGAGTCTGAGCCACTCAGAAAGTGATGGAGGTGAAGCCTGACATGGAGCAGTGTGGAGGCCAGGCCCGTGTGGGCTGCTGAGGGCAAGGATGGCAACCCCGGAGGACAAGCGTTACTCTTCCTCTGCCTGAGTAGCTGCTGAGCCTGCCTGGTAGGAGAGGGACGAAAGGAAAATTTGCAGCAGACCAGTCTTCATGCTGTCAAAAAAGGTCGATTGAAGTATCCACATGGAGGGACTGCAACCCTGATGTAGCCGAATCGCTGCCTCAGGACACTTAGGTGGAGGGAGGGAGCACAGCAGGGTGGGCAGAGTGAAGAAGACCTGCAGGCAGGCGGGGCGATGAGTGCTTTGCATCCACTGTCTATTGACAACACCCGCCACATGCCAGGCCCTGTGCTGAGCCACTTGGGACAGGACGGGGATGCTCAAAAAGAAAAAGCCTGTGCCTTCTAGATGTTGTGCGGGGTGGGTGCAGACACAGCAGGTGGGTGCGAGTCCCAAGGGTCTGAGAGTAGAAGGCTGAGCCAGCAAGGGATAGTGCACAGGACAAGGTGGGGTAGCTGAGCCAGAGGCTACACTGGGGTCAAAGGCTGGGACCTCAGAAGGATGAGAAGAATGATTTTCACTCTCATTATAATGGGAAGCCAGGGTTTCTAAGCAGTGGTCTGGATTGATCTGGGCCAGAGGATTTCAGAGAGTGGAAGGGTGTCACCCCTCCCTCTGTCACTATCTTGAGTTCTATTTCTTTGGTTCTCTTTTTGTTTTTTTAGTTTTTTGAGACAGGGTCTCACTTTGTGGTTCAAGCTGGTCCTGAACTCAGCCTTGAACTCAGTAATCCTCCTGCCTCTGCCTCCTGAATGCTGGGATTACAGGCCTGAGCCACCAAGCCCAGCACTGTGGAATGTGGTACTGATTGCTGGTGTGCATGAGTCACCATTGCCTGACATTGTTGTATCTGGTTATCAGGGATGGAACTCAGAACTTTGCACTTGAAAGGCAGGTGCCGGAACAACTGAGCTAAATCTCTGGCCCTATTTTTTGGTTCTTAAATGGCCGAACCAAGGCTATGAGGAAGCTGAGCTTTCTCCATAACTCTCAATGATCACATCACCAACTTCTTCAAAATCCTGACAAGATCCGCCCCCAGCCTAGCAGTCCACTCTCCACAGAACAAACTCAGTTTTACTCTTCTGAGTAAATCGGGTTCTTTCTAATCCTGGGATCTTTGCAAACTCCAAGTCCTCACCAGAGCGTACTTGGTCTGATCATCCTTTCTTCCATTTTATTTTTTCAGTGCTACTGTTCCAGCCATCCCTCTGATCTCATCCTTCGGGATGCCACAGCAATTAGCTAATTAATGGTGGCAGAAGCCCTCTGTACACTTGCCAGGGTTAATGTTTAACAGAAATAGCTTTGTGCTGTGGCGGCCCAGGGAGACAAGGGAGAGCTCCTGTGACCCCCTTAGACCATGGAGCAAGCGTGACCCTAGTTCCTCACCACTGCACACACTCTGGGAGGACTGACCTTCGATCCCCACTGCCACAGACTGTGCTCTGTCCTCTGGGCCAGGTGCACCCGCAGTGTCCAGCTGCTTCTCCCGCTGGGGGACTCCCAATAACCCACAGTCACCTGGGGTCAGGGTCCACATCCCTTCTCCCCTCTCCAGATCAGACACTGGGATGCAGGAATACAGAGAAGCACAAATTTGCTTGGTTCTTCCTTAAGATAGAAAAATGGAAGGGATGAGCTGGGGATTTAGCTCAGTGGTTCAGGCATCTGCCTTGTAAACTCAAGGGCCGGAGTTCGATCCCCGGTGACCACCTACAGCAATGCCAGGTGTGGTGACTCACGCCTATAGTCCCAGCACTTGGAAGTAAGAGGCAGGAGGCTTGCTGTGAGTTCCAGGCTCACCTGGATTATATAATGAGCTCAGGGCCAGCCTGAACTACAAAAGCGAGACCCTGTCTCAAAAAGAAAGAAAGAAAAATGGAGAGGAATGGTCGCTGGCAGTGAATAAATAAAAAGTAAAATACCCATGCCAGTTAGGAAACACTGGGGAAAATCACCAAATCTGTGAATTACTTTATTTACACCGGATAGAAGCTGATGATTTGGACCTGCACTTAATAAATTGCACTGAGATTGAGGGTGTTCATGAAGATAAATGCACGAAATTGTTTTCGCCTTTTCTTAGCCTTAAATACTTTGGCACCACTTCGTACCAACTCTTACTGTCGTTCTGAGTAACTTCAACATTGAAACAGACCAACTGTTTACAAACTAGGGATCACAGCCCATTAGTGTGTCAGAAAGTTGATTTAGAGGATTGTAACTACATTTTTGTTTAAAGAAACAGAATAGAACTGTGTCAGAGTACTTTGCCTGTATAAAAAGTGATTTGGGGAAAAACATTTACTTCAATGGTGTGTATTATATAACACATATGCTAATGACATACATTTGCTTTTGTAATAGGTCATGATATAAACTTTCGTTTCTGTTTTTTTTCTTTTTTCTTTTTTTTTTTTTTTTTTTTTTTTTTTTTTTTTTTTTTTTTTTTTTTTTTTTTTGCAAGGCTGAGAATTGAACCCAGGGCCTGAGCATTGTGCTACATCTCTAATTATTTTTTTTCTTTTTTGTTAGGATCTTGCTAAGCTGCCCAGGCTGGGTTTGAACTTGCAATTCTCCTGCTTCATATCCCACAGTTCTAGGATTACGAGCTGGATCTACCATACCTGATAATAAATTGCATTTCTTATTATGGGCCATAATCAAAGTTTAAAAGAGATAGAAATATATATATATAATGAAACATTACTTGGCCTTTCTTTTTTTTTTTTTTCCTAAGACAAGGTCTCACTATGCAGTTCAGACTGGTTTTGAACTCACTACGTAGCACAGGATGGCCTTGAACTCCCAATGATTCTCCTGCCTCAGCCTCCTGAGTGCTGGGATTATAGGCATGCACCAACATGCCTAGCTACTTGGCCTTAAAAGAGAATGAAATTCTGACTCTTATAACGTGAGTGAAACTTGGGAACATTACGCTAAGTTAAATAAGCCAGAAAAAAAGGAAAAAATATTGTCTAAAGCTACTTATATGAGGTACCTAGGGCAGTCAAATCCATAGAGATTTACATTCATATAATGGTGGTAAATTCAGGTAATGGTGGTATAATGGCTGGTGACAGTGAGGCAGGAGAAAACTCGCAGTTATATTTAGTGGAAGATTTCAGATTTGCAAAACCAAGAGTTCTGTTGATGAACAGTGATGATGGTAGCACAATACCGCAACATACTTACTTAAATTTTATGCATGCACTTACCAAGAGTTAAGGTGGTAAGTGCTATCTATGTAATGTGTATTTTGCCACAATTTTAAAAAGAAGTTTCCCAGATCTCTGACCTCACTCAAAGTGACCTTCATCTCCTCTCACATCTAGCTATAGTGTTCTTTTTTTTTTAGTTTTTTGAGACAGGGTCTCCCTTTGTAGTTCAGGATGGTCCTGAACTCAGCCTTGAATTCAACAATCCTCCCGCCTTTGCCTCCTGAGTGCTGGGATTACAGGCGTGAGCCACCATGCCTGGCACCGTGGTATGTGGTACTGATTGCTGGTGGGCATGAGTCACCATGCCCAGTATTGTTGTATGTGGTTACCAGGGATCAAATCCAGGTCCTTGTGCTTGCAAAGCAGGCACTGGAACCACTGAGCTAAATCCTTGGCCCATAGCTACAGCAGTCTTGAGGCCACACCCTGGTCCTGGGCATCAGCGAGAACTGTTTTGTCTTCCACCCTGATCTCAGCCTCCTCTCTTTCCAGATTTCTCTCTCTCTCTTCTCCTTCCCACTGCCCAGTGTCTCAGCCTTGCTGTGGCATTTAAACCCTCACCATCCTGCTCTCTTCTAGTGAGGCCACCTTTGGTCCTCCTTGAATTCATTCAAGGGCCTTCCTACTAGAATCCATAACAACAGTCCAGCCCCTCCGATTCTTCTACATTACCCTCAGAGTGACATTTCTAAGATAAGATTTCAATCTGATCTTACCACTGCAGATCCCGGAACGAAGCATCAGTCTTTGTATCCACTGCTCCTGCCCCGAGTCCTCCCCACCCCACTTCTTCACTTCCTGAACTCTCATTACTCAAGATGGGGTCGGTGTCATTTCCTCCAGGAAATCCTCTAATGAGGCCGGACTTGGGTCCTTCAGCACCTCAGGCCTGTGATTTCCTGTTCACTTATCCTCTGTCCTGCCTCGACTGTTCCTACCACACAGCAGACACCCTCTGTGAAAGGAGTGGCTGGATAGACAGATAGGATATTCAAATGGTTGGATTTCAAGGGTTTTGAAGTTTAAACCTGAGGATCAAGTTCCATCAATACTTTCAGATGAAAGTACCTTTGGACAAAGCCTAAACAATGGGTTGGTCATCCAACATAATAATGGTTCTTATAATTTGCACAGTGCCCAGTAGTTTAGGGTTACTGTCATGCCCATTATCTGCTTTGACACACTGCATGACCAAGTAGTAAGTGGAAAGCCAGCATTGCCATTACTCTCTACATGAGGAGACTAAGGCTTACAAAAGGTCAGGAAGTGAGTAAATGGCAGAACCAGGCTGAGCCTTTGTCTCCTGCTCATTCTACCCTGTTGCATTTAACCTGCTGGAATGAAAAGAACAAGAATAATTAATCCTAAAGTCAAAGCCTTTCAGAAAATAGAGAGTAAGTATATTTTCTAGCTTCTCTAGGATCCTCCTCCCACAGGGCTACTTCATAGGCAGTTGAGAAATTTAACTAGCTGTACTGAAGAAAATCTATCTGGGATGTGACTTGCTTTTACACATCCCCCCATCTCAAAGAAGCAAATCTAAGAACCCTAAAGGAGCAATCAATATCTAACAACATAAAGTTACCTTTTCACAGTCACCCAACCTCTCTAAAACTGCAAATCAAGCACCATTTCTTTTTCCACTCAGTTCTTGGGGGGAAAAAAGAGATAATAGAGCATGAATATTATTTATACCCCATCTGCCTCCAAAAAGGCAGAAAACTAGAAGAGTTTATCACTACTCCCCATATAAATAATCTGTTCTTTCTGCCTTCTCCAGTCCAAGGTAAGCAGTCCTAATTGCATTTTGCATAAGATCTATTTTTGAAGCATTCAGTCATTTTATTTGTTCATCTGTGGACCGTATCCAATTGTTCTCAGGCTTTTTTTTTTTTTAACCTTTAAAGCCAAAGCTGGACATGGTTCACTAGTAAGATTCTGGATAAAGCCAAGCCAAGTGGGAGGATGACCTCATGGCTTAAAGCTTGCAGTGAATTCACTGTAATGCCCCCTGTGCCTGGGCGCATGCGCGCGCACACCCACATACACCCACATACACACACACACACACACACATACACACACACATACACACACACACACACACACGGCTAGGATGGGGACAACAGGGATGCTCATGGCTGCTGCCCAGGGACAGTCCTACAAAGTGCTCTCCCTCTTGCTACCCACACACCCACAGTCATTCTGATCTCCATTTTGAATCATTTGCAAAGATAAAGCCACCAAAATCTGAGTTCAGGGGCACTGAAAAGCCCCCGTGTCTACACAATCACAACTCCCGGCTTTTCCAAAATTGTCTCAACTGAATAAACTGTTCTGGTTTGCTGCAAATCATCAAACTATCCTAGGAATTCCAACATTTCCGTTTCTAAACCGCACCTCAGAGGAAGCCTCTCACATCTAAAATCAATTTGAAAAGATCTTTTGGCAGACAATGCGCCTGTATCTCTGAATCCAAGTTTTTCAATGAGCAACATCCCCTTCTGTTTGTTCTAACCTACAACTGCACAAGTAGAATGTCATTTCTTCGTACCCCATCAGTGGACAAATACCCTTAAAGTATTACTGTAAATTGGTGATGTACACATATAGTGGAAATGTATTTTAGATTCTTGGATAAAAACAAAGTTTGAATCAGGAAAGAAAAGGACAAGGGTCATTTAGGAAAGGACCAGATCAGAGTTTCTTGATTTATCTTTGTTTCTTCCTTAAAGAGTGATTTTTGAATGAAAATTAAGTTGTGTCTTATACTGGTACAAATCCCCATTATGGAGTGCAATCATGATGTGTATATTTAATGTACCAATAAAGATAATTAAAAAAAAAAGAGTGATTTTTGAGCATCTTCCTGATCATTACTCCTCCAGTGAAATTGTAGCACATTGTATATCAATTGGTGTCCTATATATATTTCATGCTTTATACACAAAAGAGTGTGCTACTTTTCATTCTACCAAGAATCAGTCTTCCTTTGTGGGAGACTGAGACTGCATGATGGAGAAGTCATCACCGGAGGGGATATGGATTCCAAGGAGCTGCCCGACACCATAGCCAACCCCATGTGGTACAGGGATCTTGTTTTGGTGCCTATTTCTAATATCCTTGGCCTAGCCAGCTCTAGTCTGCAGGAGCAGAATCCAGCCAACACAGAGTCGTTCCTCAGCTTGCAGGGCCCAACAACACCTGAAAAATGGACTTCTGGGGAAGAGGCAGCATTGCTCCGCATGTTAGTTCCACCTGTGATCACGCAGGACCAGGAACAGAGCCACTCTCCCCAGAAGGTGGCCAGGGAGGAGCGTAGCAGTCTGTGGGGGTGCCCTGCCTTTCCCCTAGTGACCAATGGAGAGAGGACCTGGGACCAGGAAGTGTATGACTGTTGGAACAGGGTAGGGATGTTCAAGTTCCATCTTCCTCCCTGGGAGGCCACAGGACACTGCTCTGAGAAATCATCACAAAGAGAGCTAGGGATTTAGCTTAGTGGTTCCGGCGCCTGTCTTGGAAGTGCAAGGGCCCGGTTCAATTCCCCGTAACCACATACAATACTGGGCGTGGAAACTCGTGTCCAGCAGCAATCAGTACCACATACCACAGTGCAGGGCATGGTGGCTCACGCCTGTAATCCCAGCACTCGGGAGGCAGAAGGATTGCTGTGATGAGAGTTTGAGGCTGAGCTCAGGACTAGCCTGAACTACAAAGCAAGACCTTGTCTCAAAAAAAAAAAAAAAAATCATCACAAAGAGCTCAGCTGGAGCCAAAGTTATCTATTTTTTTTAATTTTTAAATAATTCCGGTTATTGCCTTGGTAACTGGAAATTACAAACTCATTTGAAAAAAGCCACAGATGAAAGCTAAGAGATGAGAAACTGAGGAGTTGGAAATTTAGTACAGTGAAGAGCAAGAGATTAAAAGCTATTCCCCACACATGCAACTCTAACTGAAGAGAAGGTAAACAGGATAATACAGCGAGGAGGGTTGTCCAAGAAAACAAGAAAGCAGTCTATAAATATCACCAGAAAAAAAAATATTTGTCTTAGCTGGTGAGATCACCTCACATGGTTCATGATAGGAATCTTGTGTTGCTCTCTTGATTGAAGCTTGGAAAAGAGTAGAAATGAGAGCCAAGATGAGACTACTGGCCCACAAGGTTCCCCTGAGCCAGTGCATGTTTAATTAAATGCAGTTGAAGTCATTAAGACGCGATACCATCAATCCAGGTTGATTTCACTGA